>OZ026624.1:75459370-75557370 GCA_964020975.1 Hermodice carunculata
TGTTGACAGCTGGCTCTGTAAGGTTAATGGTAAAAAATTATTATTAAACAATTCATCCAAGTATATTTAACATGTTTATATTTTTGGTGCATGGTCAATGGTTTTTGCCTTGCCCGGCCAGTTGTACTGGAGATATGGGCATCTGCAGCGTTGACGGCCAGACACGGCAAACACCTGACTTCTCATGGACCAGGTTTGCTGCTACTTGAATGAAAGCTCTTTTTAACTCATTCCACCATAACGATGCTTTTTCCTGCTAATATCTAAATGTTGTCTGCTAATAGAAAACGTCACGATGAGCTCTAAGGTGTGTATCCGCCCCAATACACAACTGAATACACCAACCTTTGGAGGGCTAGAGCTGTGTATTCCCATTAGTTTGTATCTTAAAGCAACCTTAAATAAACTAGTCACTTATGTCGCTGTAGTTATATTATTTTTGTGAGGTATTTAGTTATGTATGTAGATTTACTGTCTGAAATTTGGTGTTTCTATGTGCAGTTGTTTTCAAGTTATCAAGTTGTCAAGTTGCAAGATACAATGGATGGGAATGGGAATACACAACCCTAGCCCTCCACTGACAGCAGTGCCCTCTTATAGACAGCTCTTGAACCTTCTGTTCTTGCCTTTGCCTATTGTATTTTACTAATTTAAGGATTATTTTTCAAAATTTTGGATAAAACTTGCATGGAAGATCATTCCAACTTATATGCCCATGGTCAACAGCTTTCCTTGGTGCACTCTGGGATTGCGCCCAGAGCGAAAGGAAAGCTGTTGACTAAGTCGCCTATCAGGGTGGAAAGAGTTAATGATAAATTTGAACATCTAATCTTTGTCGCAGCTTTGTCATTGCAAATTCTGACAAAAGCCAATGTGTTCTGAATTGACCCAACAAGACTGGAGTCATATTTTTTGTAAAGCGACCTTTTATTCAAGTACCCGCAAGCGCACAACTGCATAGATCATATGAATACGGTAAGGTACATGGCTTTCCTCATCCTTTGGACCAACTGCGCCCAAAGCATGAAGAGGAAACTGTTGACTCAATCAAAACTGAAACAGTTACATCTATGTGCATGTGTGGAAAATCAGAGATGGGTTAGGAATTAGTTAAGGTGCTGACCTACTGGAGGTCGCATTGTTTAATTTAAATGCATCTTAAACACTATGTAAACTGTATATTTCCTACATGGGGAGAACATAGAAAGTACATGTTTTTGTGATATGCATCCACTGAGACAAATTGAATTCAAAATTTCAATTTTGTTGACATATGACTTTTAATTGAATATACTCAAATGATTGTCTGTTATTAGAATATGAATTTGGTTTTGGTTAATTCACTCTAGTGACCCCCGTCTTGAGAAACCACTTTTCAAAACACTTTGCTTAATATTTTTGTCATCAATAGGGGTGGTCTCTCAAGTCAGGCCCCACCGTATTGAGAGAGAAATTCCTCTAAAAGTGTCTGTCATATGACAAAAAGAAAACATTTTCCAAACACCATTTTTTGCCTTTCAATTGGCAATACAATTATTAGCTTAGTACATATATGCCGCTAAAAATTTCAATTAAAATTTAGATTTCAGTATAACATAAAGATTAATCCTGATTAAATTAAGATATATTTGGCTTAATATTGGCTGTAACTATATATTACAATAATTATTCATCTTTTCCCTTGCAGAAAATCTATCATTTTACAGATACATGTATTTTCTGAGCCACAGTACAAAAAAACATAACAAAACAAAAAACATCAACAGTAATTGCTGACACATTGACCTGTCACTAGATTGTCACTGAAAATAGTGACACATAAACAGTGACGTTAGTGACAGGGAACAAGAAGGGACGAAATTTAACCCCCAACTTCAACCCCCACTTACACAAACCACCCCATATCTGTACATGTTAGACAAAATTAAGAACAGTTTGAAAGATATAATTTTCAACATAAAAAAAAATCTCTTATGACAATGGTCTTTGGTCTTAATTAGAAAATTTACGATTGGTCTTACTTTTGAGAGGTAGTGGAGCTCCAACTGAGTGTAAACATTTGATGAATGGTCCAGTTCCCAGCATATCCAAGACGTTGGTACCCACCCGTGTCATAATTCTCATGCTGGCTACCACGTAAGGAGAGTCTGTCAACTGAATGCCTATCTTGGATAAAGGGGACCCAACTGGGCCCATGCTGAATGGTATTACATACATGGTGCGTCCTGCAAAATACAAACAACTGTACGTCTTTAGTAGTTCACCTGCATTACACCTAAATCAACTCATTCCATACCAGTCCCTGATTTTTCCGTATATTTACCTAGATTTAAGATGAAAAATTTCATATTTAAATTCTTCATGAAAACAGCTTTCATTCAAGTACCAACATGCCTATAGTCTTGAGTCAGTGGTTCTGGTACTGCCTGGCAAGTCATGCTGCAGCTGCCACAAGGGCTGTTGCAGCATGACTTGCTTGGGCAGTGCCAGAACCACTGACCAAGACCTGTGAGCATAATATGGAATGAGTTAACACGTTAGTAGTGTGCAACTGTGGCTACTTAACCCTTGTGATACATCCAGAGCAATTTTCTTTTGGTCTTGTACATGTTACAACATTATGGACTATGGGCTCAATAGTCACCACAGATGCATCCACGGATCAAGGATTGCCCTTGGCCTCAGTCTGCTGTCTTCAGTCGGAGGCACTCCTCCACCTGTGCATGCATCTCCAGGGACCCTTCAAGTCCATTCTATTATGTTCTGAGGTAATTTCCTCACAATTTTACTTTTTGTCAATCTTTCCTCACCCACAAAAACTACCGGCACATACATATTGTTCAGCTGGGTCCTTCACGAAACTCCAGGTTGTGGACATCTCAGGCCCTTTGCAAACAAGTAAATATAACAGAATGTTCCTTTGTACCCTTTATATACATCATCAGCATACAAAATTATCAACTGTCATTATTATTGTGTTAAAGCTTCTTTGTGAAGTACTTGAATCAATAGTGAGGAAATCTGACAATGGTTAACCCCTTCCGCCTTGAATTGAGACTGAGTCAACAGCTTTCCTTGGCATGGGTTGAGCACTAAGTGCCCAACCCATGCCAAGGAAAGCTGTTGACCTGGGGTACGTAATCTTGATAGGTCTCATCTGCAATTCTCAGTCAAACTGTTTTTCATTACTGTTGAAATTAGTTGAAAACTTTGAAGACGGCATTTGACCACCAGCTGGTTTTGGTCGGTTTAAGGGGGAAAGGGTTAAGGCCTGACCTGGACACTGGCTGGCAGTGTACGTCCTGCCCCATAAATTGTGCTAAAATGTACTGAAGATCAGGGACGCATTTTTCATGCAGTCATTTTTTCCTCCCATTTCAAAAGTTGTTTTGGATTCGTTTAAATTCAGGCCGGTCCTGGTATTACAAGGGACCCCTTAGTTCGCCCCACCCCCACCCGCTCCTTCCCATCCCAGTCATACACTTTGCAAGATACAGATTAAACTTCCTCTTGCCTTTCATACATCCTGGAAAGCGTTCATTAAACGCATTCTGCATAGTCTCTGGCGACATCCACTTGCCCAACTTGCCATCAATACCTGGTGCTGGAATAGGGATGGTGTCGCGCTGGTTGTGTGTAGAGATTACTGTCTTACTCTCCACGCGTGCAACATCTGCTGGATCAGTCAGGGTCAGCCAACTGAAAACACATTATTTATTGACTGGTTAAGCCCACAGTTTATATTTCCAATGCACAATGACTAATATGTTGATTGATACAGAATAACAGGATCAGTTATTGATTGATAACTAGTAAAGGGATCAATTATTGATTAATACATGATAAACTGATCAGTTATTGATTAATGTGTACATGTACTTTAATGACCAGCTATTGCTTGATACATAATAAAGGGATCAGGTACTGATTGATATGCAACTAGAGTACAGTGATTGCATGCAATCACTGGATTGCCTCTCTCCATCATCCCTGTTCACCCTGCCCTTAAACTACCAGCACATTGCTCTGAAGATACAATGCTACTACAAACATGGACAGTAATAGGTCACAGTATGCTGTAAATAGGTCACAGTGACCTTGAATTTTAATCAGATAAAGGGGATTTGGGTATGCATCTATGTATCAAATTGTATACATGTAATTGCATTTTGAAGATATGGCCCTGACAAAGCTCATATGGACAGTAAATATGTCACAGTGACCTCTTTATCTAAACACCTATTGGAGGTCCAAAATGCATATGTGTATCAAATTTTATAAAAATTCATCTGAGCATTTTGAAGATGCTGTGCTGACAATGCTAAGATAGACAGTAAATAGGTCACAGTAAGTGAGAATTAGGTCACACTGACCTCAAATTCTAATCAGCTAGTGGGATTCCAAGAATACATCTGTTTACCAAATTTGAGAAAAATCCATCCAAGCATTATGGAGATATTGCGCTATTAAAACAAAGCTCAGATGGGCACTAACTAGGTAATAGTGAGCTATAAATAGGTCACAGTGACCTCCAAATCTAACCAGCTAATGCGATCCAGGAATGCATCTGTGTATCAAATTTGAGACAAATCCATGGAGGGAATTTGAAGATATCGTGCTAACAAAGGCGGTCGGACGTATGGACGGGCAACCAGAAAACATAATGCCTCCCCCCCCCCCCCCATGGTGGGGGGAGGCATAATAAAGGGACCAGTTACTAATGTCAATGTTTTTGTTTTTATTGAATTCATTTTTGATGATTGACAGCTTTGTGTCATCTTGTCAACAAAACTGCAGATGATATATTACAAACATAATACCTTGTGTTGATATTACTTTATTAATATCATCTGTTCCAATCATATAGGGGATCTAATGATAGTGACATCTCTGATGTTTTAATATGAGCGTGTTTGGCTAGTTGTATCTGCTTTATTTAATTGTGTATATTTTACATGTGTATTGATTGGTCAAGTATAAAAGAGAATCTAAATCTGAATCTATTATTTATCCATCTATCATCTGTAGAGATCACTAATCATAAATAATAGGGCCCATGATCCCTCCCTGCATCATGCAAACAACTATCCACAGAGAAAAATGTAGATTCTGGGATTCCCTGAGGTAGGGGAGACAAATGAGACTCCCCTAGTTACCATTTGTTTACAGTATGAACATGATGTTAGTCACGCAACTGAGAATAAATAAGCACGTCATACAGACAGTTTTCAACCAATGTTTGAACTCTGTGTTCAGCATTAGGCCTACAACGTAGCTTCCGTTGCTAGGACAGTGTTATGCTCTGGTATGGTATATAAATGCTGTGCACATCCGTTAAAAATTCCGTCCCTGATGAGCCCAGTCCAAGAGGGCGAAACCAGTCAGACTTAATACCACACAAAATAAATAAACAATTTGACCCGATAATTTAGCTATTGGGCACATAGACACTTTTCCGCCTAGTCACTTGCCCGGTTTTGTCTATAAATCTGAATCTATCCATGACGAAGGGACATTCACTGAGACCAGTCATGTTTTTCATGCCTGTGCACGTAACAAATGTACTGAATGACCCCTTCCAGTGCTACAGTGATGCAAGTTATTGATCTGGTCCATTTTTTCCCTGCTCTCAAACACAGGCAAGCTGTTGCTTAAATGAAAAGTCTTTGTGAGGAATTCAAAACCAGAAATCATTGTAATTCAGGAACAGGTTAACATCCATGATCAATTATCGTGGTTATTATCATTGCACAGCTTACAGCAGTTCCATCATCTTCATTTACAGACAGAGAATATTGATGACGTAGACGCCTACACACAACAGAACAAGCTCATTTTAAATTTGAAATCATACTATTAATCATGATTTTCATGAAATTCCACATCAGCAGACAGGAAAGATACATGTTTTTTTTAGCAATTATAACACACACACACACACATATATATACATATATGTATATATACATATATATACATACATACATACATATATGTATATATATATGTATATATATATGTATATATATATGTGTATATATATGTGTATATATATGTGTATATATATGTGTATATATATGTATATATATATGTATATATATATATATATATAAACATACACACAGTGATCCCCTCTCACAAGCCCCCCACCCACCCATCCACAGAATCCACCCCTCAAATAACATATTATAAGGCCACTTTTCTGGTGCACTTGGGGTGGCAATACAAGAGGGGGACCACTCTATGTATGTATGTATGTATGTATGTATGTATGTATGTATGTATGTATGTATGTATGTGTGCGCGCCTGTATGTATGTATGTATGTATGTATGTATGTATGTATGTATGTATGTATGTATGTATGTATGTATGTATGTATCTTTATTACTTTTTCAGTTTAAACACCAAATCCACACTGGTCCAAAGTCGAGCACTCCACAAAAACAGCCAACCTACCAGTTCTTCATACTCTTCAAAGGCTTAATCATGCCTTCCTTCTGAAGTAATGTCAACAAGGTCTCATTCTCCTTCTCCGAGCCATCACACACATGGATCTTCTCCGGCTGGCACAAAGCTGCCTTCTCTTCTATGTACTTCCTGACATCAGGAGCCAGCTTGACATCACTGGGCAGGGCACTCAGGCAACGGACATGAGTGAATCGTACAAGGCTCTGTGCTTGTTTAAGGTTACTGGCTATAGTGCCACAATTTCTGTAAGCATAAAACATAGAGAAAGGTTGCATCAAACATGTAGAGGATGAAAGACGCATGTATATCTTGTACATTGCAATCTATCTGAACAACAACAACTACAAGACTGTGACAGTCCTGTACCCAGCTGTCCTTGGATGCATTGACTGAAGTGGTCCTGTGACCTTCGAAATAATTTAAGTGAGGTCAACTTTCTTTCAGACCGTCATTGCTGTTTGCAATATCTATCATTACCAAGATATAAGTCAACATGTGAGTTCCACCCTTCAAGGTCAACATTAACAACACCAAACAAACCTCATAGGTAGCTCATCGGCACTGATTCCTAGTAATGTATAACATTTCAGAACCTGCTGTATATGACTTCCCCTTGTGCCACATACAGCAGGTGGTCTTTCACCACGGGTAAATTTACAAAGAAACAGACTCTTGTGGCCCCAGAAATGTGGCCATAAACAGGTGGTCTCTCACAACAGTGGTCACATACAGCAGGTATTACTGTATAAGCCAATATATCAGTTTGACCTTTGAAGTTTACTGAAGACCAAAACTACAAACACCAAAAGAAACCACACAGTTACTTGTCCATTAGTAACCATGGGCTTTGGATCCAACATTACCATTAAGCCAATGTCACATTTGCTGCCATAGGTATAGTAACAGTGCTTCCTGACATACAGTGGAACCTGCTATTTAAGACCGCCTCTAGTGCCAGAAAATAGTGGTCACATATGGCAGGTGGTCTTAAATCACAAGTGAATTAACAAAGAAATGAGAGTCCAGTGTCTTGAAAGGGTGGTCTTAAAAAACTAACTCAGTCTCTCATGAGGTGGTCTTTGGAGCAGGTACCACTGTATTAACTCTTTAAGTGCCAAATTTTGGACCGAGTCAACAGCTTTTTAGGGCATGCATTGAGCGCAATGCACCCAATGTGTGCCAAGAAAAGCTGTTGATCTGGGATGTTCTCTCTAGAAATATAGGCATGCTGGTCCTTGAATAAAAAGTCTTGACCAGGAATACAAATCTGGGATCCTGATGATAATTCAGACTAGTTTGATTTACGTAGATCGACTTAACTCGTGCTTGGCACCGAAATAGTTAATCCTGATTTAGACATTTTTTTCAAAATCAGGAAATGGCAGCAGCACCATGTAGTGAACTGATTTTGTGCAGATTGAGTCAAGGTACATTCCTACCAATTTTTATGAAAAGCCAACACGTATGCACCTTTAAAAGACTTCAAAAATGTCAATACTACTCTTTTAAAAAAAGCAATCACAGTAGACTACATATTGATATCAAATGTACACACATAAAAGAGTTAGCTGTTTCCTGACCAGTTACACAGTCACATTATCGTCTATCTGTACATGTACAAGAAAATATTGTCCTTATGCAATATTTTACAAATTTATCAAGCATTATACATGACAACATATCACCTTTGCCCTTATCAACGAGGAGTAAAAACTGTATCAAATGTTACAAGTATTATTCCGCATGGAGTAACATTACAGTCAAGCCCTGTGCATGTGTGTGTACGTATGGATGTATTGTCTGTCCTTGAGCAATAGGTCATAATCTCAAGATAAAATGTAGCTTATATCACAGAAGAGTGGAACCTCCATGCTTGGGCCTACAGAATGTGATTATAAAAGACAGGAGATCACAATACTAAGAATCAAATTATGAAAAAGTATAAAGAAATGGGCCAACCAAAGATAGTCACCACAACCCGAGAGTCACATTCTCCAGGTGGTCACAGGAAATGTTTCCACTGCACTTCAGGGCCGACCAATTTCTTTTTTCTGGTCTAGTCCTCTGCAGTGTTTCCATTAACCCCCAAATGAGGGTATATTAACCCTTTCAAAACCTGTAGTACCCTCTGAAAAAATTCTTAAGGGTCACAAGTCTTGTTTATTTACATGTAAAATTGGTGAAAATCTGGTCTTTTCCCCGGAATTTCCCTTCTTGTGACCCCCTGAAAAAATTTCCTTACGTAAACACTGCTCAGGGGCCAGTTCTAATCATAACTGGTCAAGCATTTGTTGACATTTGCCCACAATACCTTGGTTCCTGAAGAAGCTGAGGTTACACCTGAAACCGGTCAAGCCTTTCGAGGAAATTTGTGCCTCCCATCATGACACTTGCCTTGTCGTTTTAGCTCAAGTTCTAATCATATTCTAATTGTCCCCAGTTTTAATTCCCTTGTCCACACACTCATATTACCACAAAAAAGGTAAAAATTTTGGATGATCTCTGGGAAAGTGCTTCAAACTTTTTACTTTCCCTGATTGGCTTTTCATGTTCTTATCTATGAACAAAATATTCCCAAACCACGTTCATATTATTACCAAATTTGCCATTTTACTTTCATTTATGCAATCAATTACAAAAAACCTTCCTCTGCTTAAAATATATATTCAACCAAATTGTAGAACCTAATCTTAAAGGGAAAACCTATACATATCTTTCAGCACTCAAAAACAACAGCAGCATAACAATCAAGGTATGTATACATATATATGTAAACAAAACATCATCACGTGACACAGTACACTACCTTCTGTATGACAGAAGCCCAAAGCTATTGATCACTGCTGAGCCATATCCACAAAGCTGCCTAAATACACGCCTCATCACCAGTATCAGCACACCCAGTGCACACATGTCTGTTCCTGTTAGTATGTTTACATGGTATGAGAAGTGCAGCAGTGTTGTGAACACAGCTGTGTGACGTCTGTGTCTGCACATCTGCCGACACAATGTTGTACTGCCTACGCGTCTGCTGTGGGCAGATGCTTGTTTTCATTCTTGAGCTTCTTATGAATGCCACACCCCATGTTACCATCAACTCGTGTGGACAATTGATCATACACTGATTGTCAAATTCTGATGATGAAATCAGGAGGTATCCCATTTCAGATTTGACCAGAGAGCAAATTTTGTGCCATGGAGGCAATGAATGCACCAAATACAAGGTTCTGCAATTTTTTCACAATGTTCTGGCTGAAAATTAGCAACTATGTGGAAAGTGTAAACTAGAGCTTGGTCAAATTTTCCTGCCCAAAATATACAAGCAGCAACATAAAACCACCATATATGATATGGAGTCAACGATGGGAAATTACCATGTACATGTATATCACAGTACATAAAACCTCTTTAACTCTGGAATTTTGGCAGATGCAATAAAATCAAGAATTACTGACCACAGGCTGGCAAGAATTACATATATATATATATATATATATATTATTTGCAATGTACTGAAGTCCTGGTCCAGTGGTACATGTTTTAAGCTTCTGAAAGTATACTTGGATGTCCTTGGCTGCACCTGTTGACTGCGCTTTATGTGTGCATATATACACCAATCACAGCCACCTCTCAATCTGGCTGCAAATAGCCCTGGTTTTGATTTTATTTTTAAACATTCCAAGTTCTCTTCGAAACTACGCATGAATCACTTAATGACTTTCCTGTTTATACTTAGACAGTCAATAGCTTTTCTTAGCATGGGATGGGCGCAGAATGCCCACATCATGCCAAGGACAGCTCTTGACTTAGGGTATGAGGGCCAGAATTTTGCAAAATTTTGCGAGAATCTATTAAGATTTTTGTTGATTAGTTTTCTTTTTAAAGAAAGACAAGTTTAGGAGAATCTTTACGAGAATGGATTCTCGCCCAAATTCTGGCCCTGGGTATGCCACCATGATAGGTTTTATCATAGACCACTGATGATCTATGTTTTTTTTCTACAATTTTCTTGACAACTGCTTTCTATTTACACAAATTTTAGCCACAAAAGCAGCGAACAATTTACATACAGGTAATTTTGGTATGAATACACCATTGTGGCCAATCAGGTGCAGGTTACCGCACTAAATAGTTCTTGGTTGTCTTGTGCTGAAACATTTGCAGGCATTTACCTGTAACTAGCCAACTGTTTCAGCTAGCCTATTACATGAACTTATCAGCCTGTTTGTATTGTTTGGTTTGGCAGATATTAATTTTATAAACAGAGGGCAAATCACATATTCATACACAGTGACGTAATGCTGGCAAGCTGTGCTCAGAGTACATCTTTCCTGGCTATGACAGGTAAATACTGGCATAACTTTTTTTTATTCTTTCTATAGACTCGCCTTTTTCATCTTGAATGTTTTCAATGAAAGATGTCTGCACAACACCAACTGCATACTTTATTTTAAAATGCGACACAACAAAAGTTATACATGTACGCCTTTATGCTAATATGAAAATATACAGTAAATATAATGGTGGTTTCATCCCTTTTGGGCACTTTGAGTAAGAGAAATTTAAAAACTGAACCCTCAAGAAAGAGGCACCAGGGTCTGGAAAAGCCCACCAAATGAATACAAAACACTTGATGACTTCAAGGCAAATTAACAACTGGAAAGGCTATAAATGCAAGTGTGCTTTTTGTAAAGGGGCAGATTTGTAGTTCTTTCCAACCTTTTTTATTCACCTTCATCTCTTCATATATGTGTTTGCTATCTTTTATCCTCATCTTGCTGTTACATGTATGTCACCAATTTGGAAAAAAATAGCTCCTGGGCCATCTGTGTTTATTGTAGAAACTCAGAATAAATAAAATATCGAGTCTTGTTCAGTGGGAGAACCACTTGATTCTGAGACTGATGAGAGTTACCACCAATTGACTGCGGTCTGAAGTTTTTAATCTGATTTTCACTTAACTCTTTAAGTACCAAATTTTGGAATGAGTCAACAGCTTTTCTCTGTGCCCAATGCCCCCAATGTGCGCCAAGAAAAGCTATTGACCTGGGTGTGTTCTCTCTGGAACTATAGGCATACTGGTACTTGAAGGAAAGATCTTTTTACGAGGAATACGAATCTGAGATCCTAATGGTAATTCAGACTAGTTTTATTTTTAGATCAACTTTAGACATGATTGGCACTGAAAGAGTTAATATTAAGCCTAACTTGACAGCTTAACTGTTATAGCTGTTTTCAGACATGGCGGCAATCGCTTATACCCAGCTTTAAAAAGTCCAGGTGCATTATCATGATTATACAATACTCTCAATTAATTTAATTTCACTGTATGTTAATTCAGCTGATTTTGCTGATGGTACAAAACCAAGAAAATAGAAAAACACAGTGAAATATACTGACATGTTTAGTACAAAATATGTCCAAAAGAGTGACATACAAAATTCAGTTAAACGTGGGAAATGCAAAAACTGTGAAAATATGTACATGCGAAAATAAATACATTTACAGAACATGCTGGGCACCAAGAGAAGCACCAGGACTTAATGGATAGGGCAGAAGTTCAAGGTACATGATGTACACAATATATACTTCAGCCAGCTATTTATGTTTATCAAATCTATTCACCCATTCATGCAAATAAAGCAAATTAAAAACACACATATATTGTTTGATCAATTGGTTTATTTATATATAGTGATTTCATAGGCTTATGTCTATTTGTTTTGGGGCCGGCCATCTGCTAAAATGCATATAGTATATAAAATATCCTGTACTGGTAGAGCTAAAAATAGTATACATTTGTAAACTTTGACTAAGATAGTACATTTAGTAAAAAACATAACAATTTTCAAACGTTGAGTTGGTATTGTCTAAAAGTGAGAATGTCCATTAATGTGGTCCCTGTACATGCCATTGCCATGTAATCTACAGGCACTGAAACCTGGACTTGATCCAACACGCACAAAGTGCTAATCCACGGCCAGCCATAACAAGTTTTCAAAGCTGAAGCCATTCAAATGGAAATCGCAAAAAAAAAAAAAAACCCAGTGCTTGTTTGAAGGCTTTCAAATAAAAAAATATTCAGTATACCAGGCTTTCATAAATTCAAAGTTACAGGTTTTAATCCACCATTGTAGATGGTGCTAAATATCAGCCCCACTCTGCTGACATTGTAGCCATTTTTTCTTCTTTTTTTACCAAAGTTGCCAACCTTCCCAATCTGCCAGTTAATTTTCCCAAATCAATAAACGATATTTTCCAAAGTGTGACTTAAAGCATTACATCAGCAAAATAGTGCAACTTAATGGAAACTTAAGCTTTTTCTGTGCTGGAAGGTTATTTTGTGAACACAGTTGAACATCATGGCCCAAAGTAATCATGCACCAAACTTTCGCTACAACTAACACAGCTCAGAGGCACTCATGTTTTATGACCTACATGAGGATGTTTCTCAAATACACTTCCAGACTGTCTTCAAGGTTAATTTTCTTGATCATGCAGACATAATTCAGCCAAATCCCATTATTTGTTTCATAAGACACAAAAGAACCTATGCTCACATGAGGTCGTGTAAACTTTGTTCAACAATCAATGTTAATGTAAATTTTATGCAACTGGAGGCTCAAAGAAAAAGGCATATGCAGCAACTGTGGGGCCACTTTCACCAATGTTTGGCATTCTGAATTTTACCTTTCCTATTGACCTATGGGCCAAATTGACTAAATGAAAAATACAAGAGATCTTGTATCCCTGTTATAAGTCATGCTTTGCTAGATTTTTCTATTTTTTTTTTTTTAATTTGAAGAATAGACAAATCATTTTGAGTGGCAATTTTTATTCAAAGTTTCTGTCTTGAAAATGTGGACGATAATGGGAAACTGAACCATGTTGATTGTTAACAAGATCTTAATTTGGGGGAAAAAAGGTACAAAATTAGGCAAGTGATTCTGGCTATCAGTTTGGGAGAAGTTGAAAATGGAATTGTGGACAGATGGAGAAAGGACAAAATGACACACGTCTCTCAGAAACTGAATCTGTCTATGCACAAATCTGTACTGTACAAAATTAATGGTAAAGGTGTATGTTGAAGGTGTTTAGCACAGGGGCTGCTTCTTCCACTGTGTATGTATATATGATACTGACTAGGGAGGACTCTGGGTATAGGATCATGTATAATGTTATCATGAAGTGCAGCCTATGGGTTCAGACTTGAGTTGTATTAAGGAATTACTCAGGTGAGCTTAAGCATACTTTATTGACCGCGCTCATGTTGATGTTTTCTAGCCACAGTTTAATTTGTTTTTGCTGAATCTTTCATCCATTTTGATTCACAGAAGTACAAGGACTGATGCGCAGAAAAGTAAGTAGCTTCCATAATGTATTTTATCATCGGTATACCTTCTTTTTGGTGTATGATTTCTCTGTAGAATGGAGCTTCAATTTTGGACATTTTGATGTACTGACCCCAGAGAGAGTACTCTGTGTACTGATGTGAAAATGCTGACAATTTTGAATTGTCCCTTACTGAGGCAACAGATTCATGGGTAGCTTACAACTGAGAGACAAGGCAACCATGGAGAATGCTCCACCATGAGGTAAAAATTGAACCAAAAATCTTCAGATCTTCAAACTTCTCATGGTGCACTGTGGAGAAGTTAGCCAGAAGTTTTTACAGCACAAACACAGAGGTGACTTGGGCTGCAATTGTCAAACTTTCTCAGATTTGGTTTTCCAACACAAGACTTTTTTCATAACTTGCAATGCTGGAGCAGCTGCCATTAATCAGCTCAGAGAGGTTACAACTCAAGTCACAGCAGGGCTCAAGTCTAGGATTTTTACCCAGAGGACAAAGAGACTAAAATTCAAAAATCAGCTAGGGGTTGGTTTTTTTTTTTTTTTGAAATTCTGATAAAGAATACTTAGTTTGATCACCAGCAAAGAGTAAAAATCAAAGTGCTAGCCAACAACAAAATTGACAAGCGAGTGGCATATACTAATTTCAAGCCCTGCACATACACAGGAGCCCAGTCACACAGATGCTGCACTGACAAAACCGAGGTTTACCCTCCTAAGGATAACTTTAACTTGCATTCTTCGGAATCACTGTGATGATTCTAGATTCATCCCCTCAGAAGATGTTTATTTAAGTCCTAGCTTGCCTGTGTTCCCACAGTTCATGAAACGGTACAGAACAGCAGCTATACTTGGCAACATCCCGCTAAAAATGTGCCACAACAAGCTGGGGACTGTCCCAAACATATTGATCACTGACAGTGTTAAGCTGGGAGCAAGCAAACAGATCACGTAAATCTACTTGCATTTTTACTCACCAGGCTTCAGATACTGTACTTCTTACTGGTTAGTATTTTGAGTACACAGCGTTGTAACATGTTTGTGTCTGTCTGGCCATGTTTACCTACATAAGGAGTTGGCAGCATTGACACCATGGACACAGCAACATATGTATACGTGTATCAATAATAGAGTGGAACTTCATTATAAGGACACTTATACAGGGACCCGTGGTGCCAGGCTAATACAGTAGTCCCTCCTTTGAGAGACCACAGTTGTCAGGTCTTTCTGTAGCACTTTTCATGTTATTTATACCTCCTTTGAGGGACTACCTGCTTTATGTGACCTTTTGGGTGGCACTAGGGGCGGTCTCTCAAAGGAGGGACTACTGTATTTCATTCATTTGGCAAAATTAAATGTGAAAATGGCTAAATTATTCTAACATGAATTATATAAGAGTTAGGTCCAATTCTACAGTAACTTCTGTTTTATTTCCCAATTTGGCTACGAAATAAGAAGGCCTAGATCTGTCCCTTAGCTCTGGGAACAGGTGAACCATGAACCATGCCTTTTCAGTCATAAGATCCACGTGTCTGGCACACCAAAAAGGATGTAAGCAGAATTTACCTGAGGCAGAATTTCACAAAAAATAACAATTTAAAATAGCATTCAGAGAACAGATTATCCTCAACGCCCACAATCTTTTTCCTCAATTCTGCATTTTTTCTTTCTTTTTTTTTAGTTTGAGACTTCCCAGTAGAATACTTTACTTACAATTTCCATATTGTTGTCTACGAAATGAAAGAGCACTTTCGGATGTGTTCCTGGGGCAGGTCCTGGTGACAGAGACCACTGTACTGTGTGTCACTTATACGGCCATCAAATAAATACTTCAAAATTTTCATAACAAGTTTAAGAAAAATAGTAAAAGGATGCTGGTTTTCAATAAGAATGTAGTACACTATAATGTGCATCTCCGACAAAAATTTGGTGAAGCTGCGTTTGATCATTCTTGAGATATTGTGCACTACTCAGACGGCCTCCAAATAAATACTTTAAAGCTCCTGATTGCAGGTGGTCCAGTATCTGTGACGGCGCCTGGTCAACCACGTGCTCACAGATATGGCCAGCTCTTGGCAGTCATGCATGAAGTCACTTTTCAGTAAATCACCGAGCTTATACCTGCGCTTCTGAGAAGTGGCGGTAGAAGTACCTTCTACACAATTTAGAAGAAACGCAGGTGACTCACTGATTAGCAAATTTGACTTGTAACTTTGACATTGTGATCTAAATGTATGTAGTAGCTCAATTTGTTTGTAAGTTATTGCGTACCCAAGTGTCAGGGACAACAGGCTGGAGGGATGCAAGGAAATATGGTCTGACACACAGATATGAAGATGACAATACCCCATCAGCCGATAAGGCTCAGGGTCAAAAATGTGTACAGATCATTCGTTGCCAAGACAATGTCACATACTGCCAGTATGTCTTAACAATGAATGGTCTGTACACAAAAAGACTGCAGTCATCTGTAAATATGCGCACAGTGCCCTATAAAAAAATTCATCCACAAAAGCTGAAAAAAGTAGATACTAAGTGCAAGAATGAACTAGAACAGTCTGATTTTCCAACAGAAAATCAAATGTCTCTCCATGCGCCCTTACCAGTTGTCGCCCTCAACCTCCTAACTTAAATTCTTTGAACCTCATCGCATCTACAGCATTTTCAAGGAAATGCCTGGGTGTCCCTGAAAAATAGATAAAGGTCACGCACATGCAATCCCAAGCGAGGTCTTATACTTTTTTTTTATATATGTGTTAGGTAAGGAACGCGGTGCAGGTCTATATGCGTTTTGCAGGACCTGCGAGATAAATCAAAGGACACGCGAGGCGCAGCAGAGCGTGTCCTTTGATTCATTGAGCAGGTTCAGCAAAACGCCTATGGACCTGCACTAAGTTCCTTACCTTAATGAACATTTCTACTGTTTGATCTAAATTAACATCCAACTTATTATCGTATTTGCATTGTGCATACAAACATTTTCATGGAAATTTACAAAGGTGCCACATTGAACTATTTTTCATTGCCAATTTACTCGCATGTGGCAATGCGTAATATCGCCCTGTTTATTAGCACCACTGAATCCATCCACCAGCAATGTGTGATGCGTTCAACATGTTGAACACAAGCAGAACTGTCAGCCTGTCAGCCGTGTTAGACTAGTGTCTAGGAGATCGGACGACAGGCAGGCAGGTCAAGAAAAACTGAAGCAGTTCGAATCCCCTTCTTGCCTTCATTAATTTATAATTTTTGGATAAAAGTGTAAGGAACATTGCAAAATTTTAGGCCGTCATTTCTGGCCTTCAAAAGTAGTACTTCCGAAACAGTAAGTCATCAGTTTGTATAGGAGGTCCATATTCGTGGAAGTTAAGGTATGGTCTGAAACAATAGAAAACTTCAGTTGGAGGTCCTTCCTGGAAGTTAAGGTATGGTCTTAAACAATAGAAAAGTTCATTAAAGGTACATAATCCCACAAAATTTCAACCTCCTAACTTAAAGGCCCTTTTACAAAACCCCTTTCTCCCGCAGGAGAATGACCTTGGCCTGGGACAGGGACACACAGGTGCACTGAACCAGTCCTTCATCAAAGTGCCATTTTATTTTTAATGAAGTTACTTTATGCATTCCCTACTCTTGTCACTAAGATCACATGTATACATTTGGCATGAGCAAAGTTTCTGCTGGGCATATTTGACTTCATGACGTTTAAAAAAAAAAAAAACTTTCATGGCAGATTGGTCCAGGACATGTTTGGACAAATGTTCAGAATATAAGGCAGATTTCATAAGGACATACGTAGACCTGTGTCCTATAAAATCTGTCACTCTTGACTTTAAATCTGTTTGTTTGTAGATCAGGAAACTGGCCTCCCAACAGCAAACCTTGCTGAATGACATTAAAGGACACGTACTGGTGTCACGAGAAAAACATGCCTCAGAAAGTTGTGGACATTCACCAACTTGTCATTAACCACCCCACCGTCTTGACTGTTGTCTGACAAATTACCACCTCACAGCATGGCAGAATAAACAAGCACACCAATACTGATAGATACACTGTATATGTGTATTGTAGGTCAGCATGTCAACAAGAACTACTCCTGTTTGTTTTTTGGCCACCACGATCATGATGACCCAATATTACCAGTTCACACTGAACATGCTGAATTTTATATCTGATCGAGATGGCTTACAGGAACTGTTCATCCTGACCAGTAAAATTAATTTTCCTTTACAGTTTACCACCATGCCAGGGACTGCTAGAGCTGAGCATTAGCCAAAAGCTAATGTTACTTGAATCTGGTATAAGAAATGTGACAACAGCTAGCTAAAATATTTTAAAATGAATTATCAAAGGGCCGACCTGCCCCCAGGAAAGCTGTTGACTCGGCCTTAATTCATAGACAATGGGGAGGATGGTTACAAAGTGCTTTTCCACATTAATCACTAATGTGGTGCACATGTAAGAAGTTTCATTATTTGATTTACTGTTGAGATTACACAGACATCATCAATATTACCGTCCTGAGGAAAGAATTCTACATGGTCTCCGCACACCTTACAGATCTAATAAAGCCTATAGATTTTGCTCGCAGCTATTTACAGGTTAAAGGTCTTGTCGGGACATTATGCAGTTCTGGCTGGTGACACAATTGGCACGATCCAGGTTCACTGAGTGTGAAGAACACAGCATAAATTAATCCTCTGCATACCAACAAGAACAGTGTGTTAATCTGAATTAATATTATTTTAAATCTAACTTCCTCATGAAAATCACATCCATTCTAGCACAAGCATGTCTGGTCTAAAGTTAGTACAGTAAAACCTGTCCCAGTCGGCACTTCTACGAAGTGGCACTGTTGCCTGGCCCAGTTTCCTATCCTTCCCATGTTAATAGACCTGCACTAAGTGGGCACCTGTCTTCAGTGGGCACTTTTGCCTGGTCCCAAGGGTGCCTGCTTAACACAGGTCTCACTGTATATTAAATTGCACAGGACACATGAATGGTCACCAGTATGTCTGGTCTAAAGTTTGTACATTAGCTTTCAGAGGAAACATGAATGGTCTCATGGTGTCACGTGCTGACTTAGCCTAGAGCCTGCAGGGGTTAACACACTTGGTTACTGCATATTGGCACACATGTATGCATGCAAGTTAGCATGTAAGAAAATTATTCAATGAGAAAAATCCTTGCTCCCAAATTTACAAAAATGCTATGGAAGCAAAGCACTACCAGTTGCAGCCTTGGATCAACATTGTATTTTTAAAGGTGGAAATTGACATTAATAATTCAGCACCCATCAATAGTGTCACTTTACCTACTTCAGCTAAATGAATAAATAACCAGTTTGGGTTATGATCCAGAAATGACTGATGGTTAAGTAGGGACGTAATCCTCTCCGAAGGGTTACCCAGAGAAGCATACTTTGCTGACCCTATCCCATACATAGGGCTTGTGAAACATGTCACATACCTGTGACAACTGGCATGATAATTTCATGCAGCCTCACTGTCCAGTAGACTAGAAGCTAAGATGTGATTGACATCATGACAGTTATGTCACAGTGTTACCCGGTGTCTGCATATTGTGAAAGGCAGACATATCAAAAGCAGCAGTTGGTTTTCATTGAATCTCAGGCAGAGTTGAAACTGACACCAACTCTCTATGTTTACCCTAGAATTGAACAGAACTCAGTAGTGTTCTGTAAGTCCAGCAAAGGATGAAACTGACACAGGTCTGGCAATTTAGCAGGATGTGTGTCTTCTGTAAGCAACACTTTGGTTTATCTTTCTACCACCAAGGAGTCTAATAAATGTGACCCTATTTATTCCTTGCTACTATTATTACATAACAGAGGTCACATTGATAGACCAGCCATGCAAGACCTCAAATCCTGTTACCAGACCATAGTTTAATACTGTAATCTTTTTAAAAAAAATAAAAAATACTGTAATCCCTCCATTGAAAGATCACCCCTATTAGAGCCATCCAAGAAGTGGTCACATAAAACAGGTGGTCTCCCAAGGAAGGTTCCACTTTTACACCATCTGCCTAACATTAACCAACCACTACACTGAGATCCCATCCATAATTTAGATTCAAACCTGACTGATGTACACCGTGCTACATGCATTAGACCCCATTCCATCTTGCAGTCATGTGTTGACTCATTTTGACAAATGATTTAATGAATCTTGTACAAAATAGGTAGGTTTCACTTATCTGAAATGGGGGATTTCTGGATGGATACATTGTCTTTTGGCATCATTTTGAGTGTCACTGGTCTGGTTCTGCAGGTTGTCTCCCAAAAGAGGTAAATTATCGTTAAAGAGGAACAGCACTGATAGCTTTTACTTTTTTCCATCACTAATGGTTATTTTAGGTGTTCATTTGACAAACTTTCAACATTTTTTCTCAAGCAGATATTTAGTTAAAGCTATTTTATATTCCCAGCAGGTGTTCTGATGCGTGATGTCACCTGGACTACCCTCCATATATAATACACAAACCTTGAGGGGGCACCAAGCTGAGATACACAACATTAGCGGGCATATCTGGACTTGTGTACTCGCTTAATCACCCTCTTTGATCTTATCAGTGTGGTATATTAGTTGATGCCTACTTGAGTAATTGAATACACAACCACAGGAGCTGTCAGCTTGTTTGTAATGACTTCTGCATTTTTCTTTCCTTATTAATCCTCATTAAATGTAAAAAATATATCAGTTTAGTAAATTTGATTATATCTATACATACTGCTTCATACATCATAAAAGTGGAATATGTGTACTTTGTCAGGTTTCCCTGTTTTTGTCAAAGTTTCACTCAGCTCTCATTGCATTAGCTGTAGCAGTTAGTCCAGGTGACATCACAACTCCCTCGTTTACATAACTAAGAAAACTTGATTTTTGCTTATCCACTTGGGAAAAAAGTTTGTATTTTCTAATTGTAAATTATCATATCAGTACCCCAGGTACTTTTGCAAAGTGAAAATGGTCACAAAAGCCAGGTGATCTCTCAAAAGATACAGCACCATATGGGGAGTGGAAGGAAGACATTGAAACAGGACAGTTAAGCTGAAGTGGTCTATGTGCAACCCTCTGAATTTTGTCTGTGACTTTCTGTGTAAGAAAATAAATGTTGACATGGGTGGTGGGCGACAGACCAAATGTCACCCCTCGGAAACATTGTCAACTTCGACCTTCAGTCTTGGTCGACAATGGTTTCCTTGGGGCTGACATTTGGTCTGTCGCCTACCACCCATGTCAACATTTATATAATGTATACTGGACTGCCCCATGCATATAATTAACACAGGATTAGCCACCTGGTGGTAGCAGCACTTCTCATTCCCTTTAAAGGTAAACAATGATTTTTTTATGGTCCTTCAATAATTTATTTTAAAATACTTTAACCATTTACACATTTCATTAACCAAATTCAAGAAACATTAACTTTTTTACAGATGGTCACAGCTGTCCCTGTTTATTAATGGCTGATTTCAAAGAAAATACTTGTAATATCTTTTACTCATGGAAACCTAGTGCTTGGTGGTGATTCACAGATGACTGTTTTTCCCATTTGGACCTATTGAGAATCCACTCTTCCTGCATTCGTCACTAGTAATATCTCTTACTCATGGAAACCTAGTGCTTGGTGGTGATTCAGAGATGACTCTTTCACCCATTTGGATCTATTGAGAATCCACTTTTCCTGCATTCGTCACTCCTCTTAACTCTTGCCGCAACAGAATCAAATTCACAGGTTAATTTTCAACAACAACGATTCTTACAGACATACGGCCTGTATTTTTCCGTTTCAAAAAAAACTAGAAAGTCCGTTTCACCGGCCAGAAATTACCAAATTCCGTTTCAGTAGCTCTCTTTGTATGTAAAACACATTAAGGCAAAACAGCAAATTCCTTTCAGAGGTGACAAAAATTCATTATTCCGTTCCGTTTCGGTTAAAAACGGAAAAATACAGGCCCTACAGACATACTCATCTAATTTGGCTAAAAAAAATATTGAACCCCATCCCTCACCATGCACCAAGCTGAACTTTTGGGGTAAAAAGAACACATACATTACACAAGAAACCAAGATCTTGAGGATCTATCAACGAAGACTTTGACCCTAGAGCTGTGAGGCCCATATTAATACGATCCAAAACGCAAGTTAAAACAAATAAGAACAATTCAGCAGTACTAGTATCCTGTTTGGGGATATAACTCTTCCTGACTGCTCAGACACTTCACATGCAGTGGAGGACACCCAGCATATTATAAATGCTCACTTCTGCTACCCGCAGCCACACAAAAACATTTGAGGACAACAGGAACAAGGCAAATGTTCCTCCTTACAATGTATTATCTCAAGTACATTCTGCATTAAACAAAGTTATACAACAGAATTAGGGCAAACTTGAAGCCTCTATCATTAAACAAAGTTTTACAACAGAATTAGGGCAAACTTGAAGCCCCTAGATATGGTCCCATAAAAAAACCACAAACAGGTCACTGTTGGTCACTGACAAGCACCCAACAGCAAAGAGTGGGTTTAGTATAGCAGAATATTAAATTATAAAAATTACAGGAAACTACAGAACATTTTCAAATGTTTTGTCCATTGAATTAGGCTGCTGCTGAAATCATGCACCAGATAGTTATCCATGTACCAGACAAATATGAACCCAAATCACAGAGGTAATGCTAGAAAAAAACCTGTGCAGTACCACAAATTGCAGGCACAGCTCCAAAATAGACACATTGGGCATGGCAATTTAAACACACACACATGGGTTTTTACACGGAGCATACCACTCACTGCCACACTAAACCAAATACAGCAATTTAAAAAAAAAATTAAAATAGCACATCTGTTCACATGCCCATCACATAACCAGCAATATAATCGGCAAAACTCTCACAAGACCTGATGGACAAGAGACAAGCCATGGACTGACATTTTGTCAGGCGAGGTCAAATGGATTTTGCAATACAAGGTTCAAATCCTTTTACACATCAAGAATACTTCTAAGCAACAAAAAAAAAAAAAAAAAAAAAACAAGAGGGCTGTGTGAACAGCCCGTGCCTCAGCTGATCTTGACATTCATCACACTTGCAGATCTATGAACTTGGGAAAGGATCAAGGACACCATGTTCTGAGTAAGTCTGACCTTTATAGAAGAACACCTACATGTGCAACATCAAAGTTCAAGTAATTCTCAAGTTATAATGAAGAGTAAAGTTCATGTATGTTATTGCACTGTGACCCCACAAACGAGGTCAAGGTCATTCATGTACTGTCTCAGCATGACCTTCATACAGAATAATTAACGTGTAGCTAACTCAAAACAGATCTCAAGTTATCAAGTAAACAGTAAATATCGTGTCAGTTGTCCTGTGAATTAGCATTAGAATGCCCATTGACTTACATACATATAGTAATCAATAGGCAAGCTGCATTGAACGATAAGTACCCGAATTGAAAATCCTTAAAAATCAGGAATCCAAAGCAGTGCCACCTACTAAACAACTGTTTGAACCTTCCACAACAATATATCCATCACATTTCAGCTTAATTTGAGGGATGGTTCTGAGAACAAGTGAAAAATAGGAAAACCATACAAAAAATTCATTAAAAAAGTTGCAGCGCCACCTGGTGAACAAATTGGGAACTACAGGTCCCCGGAAGTGTCTGTGTACGATATCAAAGCAATTGGGCGAGTGGTTTCAGAGGAGAAGAATTTTGAAGGTTTGCCCCCCAAAAAACAAAAAAATTCATAAAAAATCCAAAATCAATACAGCGTGACCATTTGAACACACATGGTAGAGATCTACCTAAGGCACATCCCCACCAAGTTTGAATTAAATCTGGTCAATATTATTAAAGTTATGACCATTACAAGAAATTCCCATGTTAAGTTTTCCTATTAAAACTTTTGTAGAGATTTTTGAAAAAAAATTATTAAAAAATCCAAATTCATTGGAACATGACCATTGGAACAAACCTGGTACACATCCACCCAAGGTACATTGCCACCAAGTTTAAAGTAAATCTGGATGATGGATTTGGAGAAGAAGTCGAAAATGTAAATTAGCATTAGAATGCCCTTTGACTTACATGGTAATCAATAGGAAAGGTGCATTTACCCCAAAGGAGCCGAATTGAAAAAAAATCATTAAAAATCAGGAATCCTCAGCATTCCCACACAGTGAACAACTTTGTTTGGCCCTTCCATTAGGAACATATCCACCAAGCGTAAGCTTAATCTGAGTGACGGTTCTGGAGGAGAAGTCGAAAATATCTATAACACACAAAAATTCAAAAAAAAAAAATTATAAAAAATGGCAGCGCCACCTGGTGAACAAATTAACAACAAAGAGTCCCTAGATGTTTTCCTGTGTGATATCAAAGCATTTGGGTAAGCAGTTTCGGGGAAGAAGATTTTTTAAGATTTGTCAAAAAAAAACAACAAAAAAATTCATTAAAAATCCAAAAATCACTGGAGCATGACCACGTGAACAAAATTGGTAGAAACCCACCCAAGGTACATTGCCACCAAGTTTGAAGTTAATCTGGATGACGGTTTTGGAGAAGAAGTCAAAAATGTGAATTAGCATTAGAATGCCCATTGACTTCCATAGTAATCAATAGGAAAGCTGCATTGACCGATAAGTACCAGAATTGAAAAAATCGTTAAAAATCAGGAATCTGCAGCGTTCCCACATAGTGAACAACTTTGTTTGACCCTTCTAAAAGGAGCATATCCACCATGTTTCAGCTTAATCTCAGTGATGGTTCTGGAGAAGAAGTCGAAAATAGCTATAACACATAAAAATTCATAAAAAATTAGGAAAAAATTGCAGCGCCACCTGGTGAACAAATTAAGAACTACGTGTCCCAGGGAGTGTTCCTATGTGATATCAAAGCAATTGGGTGAGTGGTTTCGGAGAAGAAGATTTTTTAAGACTTTCCCAAAAAAGAACAAAAAAATTCATTAAAAATCCAAAAATCACTGGACCGTGACCATTTGAACAAACTTGGTAGAGACCCACCCAAGGCACATCTCCACCAAGTTTGAAGTGAATCTGGCTGACAGTTTTTAAGAAGAAGTCGAAAATGTGAATTGTGGACGACGGACGGACGGACGGACGGACGGACGGACGGACGACAGACCCTCAAAAAACCTCAGCTGACTGGCAAGTCAGCTGAGGTAAAAAAGGCTCTCAGACTGAAGAAGGACTGTATTGACACACCAGATGCAACAGCTTTATACTGTGGAACCATCCAGTCTCAACCTGTTTGGAAAATAAGCATATTTGTCACATAGTATGTTTAAAAAAATGATAAATGAATTCAGCTATTAAAAAAAAAAAGTTTTCATCTAATAACAGAGTTATAATGGCAAGCTGTTGATCTGAATATTTATCCACTCAGAATGAAGCACATGGCATATGAAACAGAATTTGTTACAAGTTGGACCAGTTGATCAACCTTGCCATGGTGCTGGCACACAAAGCGTCAGTTATCATGGTTATAGTCTTATATATGAAAGACCCAGGGCAGCACTGGCCATTAGCCAAATATCCAGTGTTTAAAAAGGTGTGATTGTGCTAACAATGTTTCTCAACCTTTAGCCAAACTGGCTAAGTATGTTTGGTAATTTATTTATCTTCTGGTGACCATATTGATGCTATTTAAACCTGTCATGTGACAGTAAGGACAACTTTGCATATGGTTTTGGCTACATAACTCTGTATCTGGCTAAATGCCTTGATGCTTCTTTAGCCAATTTGACTACAGAGTTAAAATTCCAACTGCCAGCACTGTAGTAGTCCACGACATGATCAACGGCTAGTGTCTCTTTTAGGTGTATACTGTGCACAGAAGTACTTTACTTAACCCTTAAAGTACCAATCACGGCTATAGTTGTTTTCTCATTACCGTTCAACATATAATGGTTAAAAGATTCAAATTCCTCATGCAAAAAAGTTAGTTAAATACCGGCAAGCCTGGTCTAAAGCAAAAAGTAGTCTTAGTCAACAGCTTTCCTCAGGACACTTTGCGCGCAGTGTCCCGAGGAAAGCTATTAACTCAATCTGAAAACAGTGCTTTAAGGTTTAAATTACCAAGCAAAAGTCCACATGCAAGGCTTTAACTGATAACTCTGCTAGGTAAGTAATGCTTCACATGTAATTTTATTTTATTTGTCCATACGAATTAAAAAATCTTCCCGTACCAGAAACTTGAGCATACCATTGGCTCACACAGTATCTGTCTGATACAGTGACTGGTGAGTTTTATGACAAGATTATAACTGCAGTTAAAAACGTTTCAACTGCATTAACATTAGGTCTACATGATGTCTGGCAACATGTGCATACATGTATCATAGCGTCCTGGCCAAAGACTGACAGAGGCCCATGTATAATCAACATTGGATGGGAAAGATCTGGGCAGATTTCCATCATGTATTTTTTTCAAATCTAAAGACCACCATTAAATGCTGGCAATGTCTCATGATTCAAAACACCACATCCACTAAGTCAGAATAACATGTAGGTTTCAATCATTTACAGCTCAATTAGTCTGCTCAAAATTCCATTTTTTTTTTCAAAATATGTTGTTCTAGTTTTGAGACACGTGTATTAATATCTATTTATCTCTACTCAATTTGTTTAAACATATATGCCACAAACATTTAAATGTGTGTATTTTTTATTAAAGCTGAAATTGTCACTTATTTTTTACATCAACATTCAGCAACTTGGAAGTCCATGATTTGTCAACATATTTGTGTCCTGCTCGTTCCATACATAAAATATAATTATATTTTTGGCTTTTCCATAATGCTGGTGGATTTAAGTCCCCGATTCTGGAAAAAATGCTGACTCAGTACATATACGGGATAACCCTGTTGATATGGCACTCGCACATAAAGTTCTACCTCCATTGAATCATTCTTTTTAAGAATGGGGATTTGGTCGAGTGGATATGTGCATTTCCCATTTCAGCTCTAGGCGACTGGTGCAGGCTTGAGTCCCGCTCGTTCCGAACATAAAATGTATCACCATCCTTGCAACTATGTTACACAAAAATTGAATAAAGATTGTTTAAGAATAGAGACTGTTGCATTACCCTTTCCAGGCTTACCAATCATTCACTTCAGTCATTTTCTGCTGTTCAGGCCCAAAAGTGCAGTCCAAACAGCCTTAACAAGCCATCTACTGTTTGTGCATGTCTCTCCATACAGCTTATATCAAGCATTGCATGGTATCAGTCTCTTATAGTTTTGGATGAACTTCTGTCCACTCTTCAGATGATGATTTTTCCCTTTTCGGTCTTCAGTTGGGCAGACACACACTTCCTGATTCAGTCAGTCAGTCAGACATGCCCATGCTCTTCTCTGTTTCCTTTCTCTTTTCTTTCTAGTGAGCCAGTGCCTGGCTGTTTATATACGTTTCATTCTGAGAAAGATCTACATGCTTTCACACTTTATTTTCAGTCAAACAGAATCCTCATGAATTTTCTTTCATGCAACACTTGACCAAAAACAACACAGTCACCACATTTTCACATGGATCAAGTCTTTGTGTGTGTGTGTCGGTCACTTCCACAAGTAAACAAGTGCACAATGTACTGAAAAAGTAAACAACACCTCAGCCCACAATGGACTGAGTGACCCGTCTTGTTTTCAAAGCTACCCTCATAAGACCAGTCCACCCAATACTTTGTCAAAATCAAAAAGATCCTGCGGACAATGCAACATCTGTGCATGCTGTGTTTGACCATAAATAATGTTGAACTGTTGATACTCCAGATGCATGATCATGTTTACAGCTGTGCCTCTGTGATGGACAGATCTGACAGGAGAGACTCCTACAGTTGCCAAGTCAGCTGTCCATCTATTCTTAGGAGACACTTTTCTTGAAACAAGACATTTAATTGTTATCTGGTGCCATTTTTCAAAGCAGGGACCCATGCAATATTATCTGTGACAATATCTTAATACAAGCTTTGTGCAGAATGGCTCTGTTGTACAGCCCTGCTATTTACAGGTATACAGTCGTTATTACTGTTTATGGCCAAAATTGACATTGGTCCTAGGACAAGAGGGGCCATGGCCACTGCATGCACTGGCATGACCACTCTCTGCCAGATTGCCAGGAACTGCAGACTGCCAAACTAGAAAATGTGATCGACTGATTGGCAAGCTTTCTTTCAGTTTGCGGAGAGTTGTTTGTAAAGAAATGCAGGGTAGTTGTAGACTTTGCAAATTCTACTAGGCCCTATATTTTCTTCTATTTTAGTACTTTTCAACATACACGTATAGAGTGGTACCTCTTTTGAGAGACTGCCCCTACAGCGGGTCAAAATGCGCTCTCTCAAAACAGGTGGTCTTTCATTAGAGATACAACAACATGGAAAAGATAGTGCAGTGTTCTGAGAGAGCGGTCTTAAAAAGGTATGCGGTCTCTCATTAGAGGGGTCTCTCAAGAGAGGTACCATTGTATAGGGGTTCCAAAATTCAACAGTGAAAAGATAACATACTAAGCTGACCAATGCAACAAAAACCTGAAAATAAACTGAAAAACACAGATTTGGGTTTCCCAATAGCTTCCAGTTTACCATTAAAATATGTGTTTCTTTTTACTTTTTTTTAAGTAGGCAAAAAAAGAAAGACCCTGTACAGTAATGGTATAGCCCCACATACCAGTGAATGTAATATATTTATAAAACCCGAACAGTTCGTGGGAGACCTTGAAGCATTGAAACAAACAGGGAATAGAACCAGCCAGTGCTAGTGAATCTGATGAACAATTTAAAAGAAAATACCAAAGATACAAATCGCCTTTTCTGAACCAGCAGGTGGCGATGAAGACCAGCCAGGCAGATAAGGGGACAAAGGCCAGACTGGACCCAACAACCCCCAGGTCACCAACCATGTATGATGCATTCCCAGGATACCTGTCGACCCTGTCCAAGTTCAATCTCCATTTAGAACTTTCAGATTTACCAGAGCCAGTCTCCACTCTATCAAGTGCTTATACTTTCATAAAATTTCTTCATCACGTACCCGGATCAGTTGTAGAGCTAACTTATAACATTTATGACACACATATGTACATGTATGTTGTATATATGTATGACTTTCCTTCCACGGACCATGCAAAACCACGTCCACGACTGGCCTCTAGTGAATATATGGAAAAGATGATCTCTTTATAATTTCTTTCTTTCTCTGAAGATAATTTTAATCCTGATCAGAACGATCCAAAATACAAACAACAATCTTAATAATGTTCACATAATTTTTATTCACAATACATATGTGTAATAAATATCAAGGACGAACACATGCAGAAAATGATGTAACTTCTAACCATCCATGGAAGTTCATATTTAAAGCTCCTCATTTTGTACATTTTAAGCCAGGTCTCCCGACAATAAAATGCTTCCTTTTTTCCTGAAGAAGGCAGGAACACCGCCAAAACTAGTTGATAAAACAAAGCCAACCATGATTTAGGTGTTTTTTATTTTATATCAGGCAAGATGAGAGTTCTGTTGGTATTTTGTTACAGTTTCACTTTAACTTTTTTTTGTAAAGATAAGTTGAAAATAACAATGAAAAGCAATGGGTATACACAACTCTATCTTATCACGAGGGGTACTGGAAGCTTAGAACTACTCTTACTTTTCTACAGTGGTAGCTTACAACGTGTTTTCACATGGGCGTATGTGACACACAAAATCTGACAGATCCACCTCGGACTGAAATATCAGACATGTCCGGGTCACTGATTGGTTAACTTGTTTACTGTCTGGCCATCTCCAAGAGGGATTAAAACCAGCCAGCAGAAAATATTTTTGTTTGTACAAAACATATGAATAATACAGATGACCTTCAAGTGGTGAGTGAAATCAGGATGTCACACAGATAAAGGTGGCCTAATTTGTTTACACACAAGGTCCAAGTGACAACAATCACCTGGATCTCCATACAAGTCCAAGGACACGCTCTGTCAGGATTTACACTCATGCCTCTTAACTGTCTCATGTATCTGAACAAGAATATGAATAACCACTGTATCATTCCCTTTTAGCATCTTGGTGTAGGGAACTTGGAATAGATACACACTTGATTGTACACATGTATACGCCTGGTTTAATTTTTTTTCCTGCTCACACTCGGACTGCCCCGCAGTGCCCATGTGTCTACTGTCTCAGCACTTCAGCTTAACTTTCCTGTTCTTCAAAAAAACTTTTCAATGAAAACTTGTAGAGGACACCTCCCAACAGCATGTCTTAGATCAATGGTTTTCTATGCTATTGGTTGACTGATTGCGCATGAAAAGGAAAGCTGTTGACCCCATATGCTTAAAACTAGTTGTCATTTACACCTAATAGTAATATGGAGAAAATTCTGGCATTTTGTCTCAATTTTCAGAATGGGAAAATGAGGGATGAACAGCTTTATGCCATGAGGGATGACTTTACAAGGGGTACCAAAAAAGTGTGAACAGCTTGATGCCATGAGGGCTGACTTTACAAGGGGTACAAAAAGTGTGAACAGCTTGATGCCATGAGGGATGACTTTACAAGGGGTACAAAAAGTGTGAACAGCTTGATGCCATGCCCACCAATTCACAGTCTGCTGCTGCTATGGTTTTCAAATCTAGGCCATCACATTAAGTTTTAAGGTAGTCCAGGTAGTAATCTGTGGGAGATCAAAATCCCCAACATGGCTTACCCAAACAATCCGGATCACCTGTTTTGTATTTATGCAGCCAGATCATATTACTCATACAAGTCAATGTCCAACCTGGAAAGGTTGGACAAGTAACTTTGACACTTTGAGGCCAAACATCCCAGAAACCTGCATCCCTGACATGTTACACTTATTTAATCGTAAATGTACCTATTCTCGATATGTTCCAATAATAGATAGGGTTGCTAAAAATGTTCAGACTTAAATTTTCAAGCTATTATTTGTATGCCATATGATATGCACACCAAAGTAAAACTTACTTAAGGAAGAAAAAAATTTGATGTTTACTTCATGGCATCTCAGCTGTGCCATTAAACATGACTTAGCTGGTCTTGCAGCTAAGAAATTTGCATACAATCTAATGCTCCATATCATCAGTTTTATTTGTGCACATCAACTTTCACAACCAATGAAAATACAGTTTATCGCATGTTTTGTATGTATTGTTTGGCCAGATATCCTGTATGGAAATTTTAAAGCTTTAAATCTTTCAGGCCACTTTTCTAGTGCATTTGGGGTGACCTTATAAGAGGGGACCACTGTATATCTGTTTACAATGGTGGTACAAAAATTGGAAAATGTTTTTGTGAAATTGATCAAGCTTGTGGGATTCCTCATTATTGATACACAATTAAAAAAGAATTGATCATTTCTTAGAAAAGCCCTGATACATTTTTGCTCCAGATAATTATTAAATTAACCTCTCATATTTGACTTCAAAGGAATTTTATTAAATTTACAAATTATAATAGTTACATTACTACTGCAGAGTGTCTTGTTATTTGATGCCCATTGAGAGACCACCTGCATAATATTAACGCTTTTGGCTCTGCTCCAGAGCCGACCTCTCAAAAGAAAGAATACTGAAAATGGACCATGAGGGGTAAAATAAAATTCTGAGGCTATATCAGTCCACAGGACTGACACTTTCTGATACTTGTCAGTCATTCAGACTCTGGTCATTCCCGTCTGGTCCATAAATTAATGACCTTGTAAGTTGTACTGTTTAAAAGTCTAAATGAAATTACATTTTCTATGTCCGTGTTAGCTGTATATTTTTGGCCGAAAATGAAATGTACTGTTAAACACTGATGAAACCTTCACCAATTAAACCTGTCATCTGATCCAATCTTGTGTTACAATGTTTCGCAGTAAGTCCTGCCACAAAACTGTCAGTTCTGAGCCAAAGGATGGCATTATTTGCACCCCTGGACTACGTACTGATCACGCTGATGTTGCAACGTAGTTCAAGTCCACTTGTGCAAGTGTCAAGGAGGACAATGTTCAATATGGTATGAGAACATTAAATCATCAACAACTTACACATATATCACATTTATACCTGTGTGCATGTCTGATTCATCTCTGCCCCCCCCCCCCCAACAAAGTTCCAATTGCTTCTCACCCGTGTTTTGGTTGCTGTGTGTTCATAAACAGAGCCTCTTCCCTCTAGTTGCAACCTCGCAGGCTTGGGTTATGAATTATCACCCTGTTAAAAGCAGGGCTCAAAGCCACAACTTTCGTCAGGTTTGGTTCAGATGTATACAGAATATTTAATCACTCCCAGATCCTTAATTGAAGGGATGGGAACAAGAAGCAGTCAATTCACCCCAATGGAAGAACGTATCAACTGAAATTTAATAAAATTAGCAAATGTTTCTTTTTAGCACACCCAGCAAAGATTAAATACACAAGGAAAAGGTATTTCATGTAGCCACACAAAGCATGCTCTCCTTGAAAATCTGAAGAAATCATGTACATGTACATGTATTGTTGAACAAAGGTAGTACACTGTGGTCTTGGTGTTTAGCCTCCAAAGCAGACCCAATCTCCATGTTATGTCTACTCCATGAGTATAAGAGAACACACAGATTGGTCTGCTTTGGCAGCAATCTAGGTGTCTGTTATTTCGACAGTTAATGTGACCTGGCGAAATACTCCTTCCTTTAAGTTTTGGTCCAGGATTTTTTCAGAATTATGTTTTGAGCTGCAACATTGAATATATACTAACACAACTTAACATTGTCCTTATCACATCGAATTTCCCACATTTATACAACGTGCCAATCCTTCGGTTCACTTGAATGGCCTCCAAGTACTGTCTCTCACCTGATATTCTATTGGTGCCCGGTTTACATTATCAAGTGTAGTACAGGCCTGTACATATGTCTAGCTAATTGCAAAAGTGAGCATTTATTTTGCCGGGATAAAAAAAAACCTCAGTCTGGCCTAGTCTATGGGAACAGCTTGTAAGCCAGCATTTTGACTTAGCACCTGGCCTGACCATGTGTTCTGCTTGCTAGAAATGGACCTGTACCCATCCAACAACTATTCAAATATATATTGGCTTATTTCGACAGGTTTGCCTTAGTTCCTTTCCTTATATGTACCACTGATTAGATTGACTTAGTTACTTATTTTCAGACAGTTAGCACACAAATGCCATTTGTTTACATTCAAATGCCCTTGTGCATCAATAAGACAGTAACATGTCATTGTTTGGGATATCCCACAAGCCACATACCACATATCCTCATTCAATCCTGTCCTGTATGTCCCTGCCACTAGCCTCAGTAGGTGGTTGGTGATACGTACATATATTGGTTTTATTGTTGAATGTTGTCATTCATGAGAATATACCTGGTGAAATCTACTTTTGCTTTAGCAAATTTATTTTTAGTGTTACTTTTGAAATTTCAGTCAATATATTCCTGCATAGTCTTGCTTAAGACGCTTTCGTAGTTAATTTGACTGCCAGCGCAGTTCATGCTCCTCCCACATTACATTGCCTGGCTGAAGACTTGCTGCAACACGTTATCAAAGTGTACCTGGATGTTTCCATTGGCTGTTGCCCTGTGTGTTTTATCACCAGCACCGCAGCGCCCCAAAATGCATGTGGCCGGAACCTAGTCAAAGTCAAATGACCCTTCCTTCACTCCTTGCCAGAACAGCTTCGTGGCCTGTTCTAACCGGACGCTATGACCACCCAATCATTTATTTTCATAATATTCATTAGCTATTTTGTTTATAAATTAACTTGGACACACCTCTTGCTCCCACCCTTTCAAATTAATTTTTTTTGCAGGTTTCATACAGACAAAAAATTTAGATCTTTTCCAATCAATATAAATATTTACCTTGATTATATATGCAAACTTGATATTGCATTCATGTTGACACTGCATGTTTCAAATGCAGACACACGAGCATTTTTCTGAATATGTTCAGTGATATGGAAAGGAAGGTAAACAGACTGCGACAAACATCTCAGTCAATCATATCAATGTGCATGGCTTGCAGGTTAACACACAGTCAACCACTTAGGCCACATGAAAAATTATCACAGTTTATCATCAGCACCCGCATGGTTTTTTGTGCTGCACCAAATTTTAACAAAAATTTTGCAAGTAAATATTTGTGGAAAAAATCACTGACAAAGCTTCAATTAATGCCTTGAGCCATTAGCGCTGCTTTCCCCAATCAAGAGAACTAACCATATTACAGCATTCTTGTGACCTTCTGAATGAAAAAATGACCTATATGGGCAATGGGAACTTGCAGAAAGCTATAAATAATACAGTAAATCATTTGGAAGGAAGGGAAGGGTTACAGAACCCTCCCTCATCACTTTTCAGGAACACCACTGATGATAAACCAGGATTTTTTATGTGGCCTTATACTAAAATGACACAATCAAATGCTGAACGGGACAGCCGACGGGCTGCATGTACTCTTTGGGCTGACTTGTCAAACCTTTTCTCATAACCAGCATCAGTTTTGTTTTGTCATGGGCCAGGATATGCTGCCTGCCCAGCCAATAATTACCTTCAAAACTTTTTACATCACAGCGTGTTTACTGCAGTGAATCTTGGGGGATCACTGGGGACAATGTCAAAGCAGGGCATAAAGTATATGTTGACTGTGGCTGCAGTTATGTCTGATGTCCTCATAATATTAGATGAAAACAGCGCCCCCAGTGACAAACTACCTTCTGCAATAGTAGAAGACAACTGTAAGGAAGAGCTACAACGATGGCTGCCATGTCGGAGGTTCAGTTCAACTCAAGGGGAATCCAAACAAAGGTTTTTGTTTCTGATCAGTTTGATCCAGGTTTTCCTTTCTGTTTTGTTGGATGGCAACTGATAAAAGCTGAGTCCTAGTGTCATCCTCTTAGAACTTGTGCACTTCGGAACACAACAGTTAACACTTGGCCATATTCTATCTTTCTCAGATCTGAACTTGAACACACATGTATCACACCGCTAAGAGTTATTACATCTAATGTACTATTACTATCACTCCGGTGTGAGTCTAAACTGCTGGCTGAGTCTGTCCCCGGCGATCCCCCAAGATGCACTGCAGTAAACACACTGTGATTTAATAAGGCGACAGGGTAATTGCTGATATTGTCTGCTAACATAGATCAGTTTTGATTAAAGCTGGAGGGCTACCATTTAACATAAACAGAAACGTGTTCACTTTTCCAAGCAAAAAGTGGCACTGATGCTGCTGGATGTCTATGCACATGACAACATGGATTGCCTCCTAAGCGGACCAAACTACAAGCTGAATGGACAACACCGAGGTCAGTCTGATAATAACAGGTAGCATCATGAAGCACTGTCAAAATATGCTCACTTTGGTAACAGTTGACAGACTAATATTTTATTACGAATGAGGGTCCATCAAAAGCAAAACATGGTATGTTCCATAGTCCTGAGGGGCTTTAGAGTGTATCATGAATTGATTTCAAAGAACCCCCCCCCCATTTTTTTTTAATATGCCAAAGGTTGTAGCAGAGATACAAGTCCCACCTTCAATGAAATTTTTAAAAAAATAATGACAAAATGCAGTATAGTTGGAATCAAAATGAAGATAATATCCCAAAGCCCATTACATGCATGCTGGGGCACATTTTTCTTTTTGCATTTTTATTTTTTTTTTTGGGGGGGGGGGGGGGTCAACAGAGCTGACTGACAAGTCTGCTGAGCTGATAACTGAAAACCAACATGTGCCTGTTTTATACTGTAAATTGCTTCAATTTTGTTGTATACTTATTTTGGCTTGCTTTGCTGATGGCACAAAACTCTAAAAATAAAAGCACACTGAAAAGATATTTTAGCATTGTTTTAATAGGAATTATGTCCAAAACAGTGAAATTTATACTACCGTGAAATGTCAAAAAATATACAAAATGTATGCACGCGAAAAATAAAGCAATTTACAGAAGTCCGTGGTCTTTACATGGCTTGTGAAGTTGTGTTTCAATGTCCACCTGCTGCTTCAGGCAAGTGATTGAAGCAAGACTGGTCAATGTAGAACTCTGCAGGTAATGTAGTAGCTTTTGTCAAACATTCAATGCAACGTCCAACTGATTTCGGATGATTTTGTTCATTCTGAGATTTGGGGACCAGGGCTCAAAAATTTACATGTCCACTTGCCCAGGACAAGTACAATTCCAATCAGGACAAGTTAAAATTGCAAGACACTAGCCCTGGGGGCAACCACAAATTTTAGTTTTTCTAAATTTGTAAATGTCATAATTACATAAATGGTATTTGCATGGATGGACAAGCCTTCTTGGACAGGGAGTTAGTTAAATGCCAGACTCACTAGCCCTGACCCTGTGACTCACTACAGAAAAAATAATTGCAGAGACTGTCCGAGCCCTGCAAATGATGATTACATTTTCTCTCTGGTCTTCTGCTTAAGCACTCGATAGATGTTCATAAATAATAAACTGCACACGTCTCACTGTCAATGACAATGTCATTCCCAAGGCTATGCGTGGCATGTGGCACGCTGGTTTCACATGGCAACACCATCCCCACCCTTGCAGCTGACTTTTAACATATGTCAGTGATGCCACCGCACAACTCAACTCAACCGGCAGGCTGCCTCGACTTATGTATAACAGGTACCATAACGAAAATCTTATGGTATCGATACCTCCATGACAGAACGGCTCAATTCAGAAACTGGCCATTCTGCTGGTTGCCCCCATGCATCAGCTGGGCAAGGTCCGGTGGCGGTAAGGGAGAACGGTCAAACGCGTTTTTCACACATTTCGAACCACGAGACCCGAAAGCGCTTTAAGTTCATTCATCATATTCATTGTCCTTTCTAATACCAAGTCAGTTGTCTTTTAAAACCAGTGATTGCAGATTTTTGTCACAAACAAGGGTTGGACGTGATAAAAGGAACGCTGTCGTTCAGCTGTCTCACAGATCCTCTCAACGAGGCCAAGGTCGGTCATTATTGTAAAGTCGTGCAGTGGCCTTCACTGCAGACAAACGCAAACCAAAATAAATCAAAACAAATTACTTCTTCTTAAAACTTGTATATATTAGGTGAATGAAATCTGTCGTCAAACTCACCTTAGAAGTATACGGTATATCATCTTCCCATTTATAATACCACGTTTCAAGCAAATATCGAGCTTCGGACCCGGCTGTGGCACTTACAACTGAGTGTCAGGTGGTCGAGTGCACGTTTGAGGTCATCACTGGTATGATTCCATGACGTCAATGAGGATTCCATAGTTATCCCCAGTGACTGTTGTAATTACCACAGAAAATGAACAATGAGCAACTAGAAATAAAACCTCATATATCGATAGGGCTTTTGACCTAAAGGCTGGTCTAAATTATGGATCTTGATGGCTCGCAAGGAAAGTAAACATCGACTTATTTTTTCAGTGCGCAGTAATCGAAAATCTCTTTACGCATTTCCGGAGGTGTTTTCGAAGGTGTGTCGATTTTGCGATCGATGATTGGTTACATCGGGGAACCGCCATCAGTGCACTTCGTTCAAGAACAGGTCAAGGTTAGTTGCATTGAACAGCTGATTCTCACAACCTGCGCCCGCCACGATCATATTCACCGAGCAGTAACAACATCCGCAAACAAAAAACGGGTAAGAGGTCCATGTGTCCAACCCAGCGCACATCTTTCATCGGAGAAGACATCTAACAGGCATTCATATAGGGTTTGTGCCTGTTGGCTAATTGTTTTTGAGAATAAAATATGTTTAAACCAACAGTTTTGCTACATATCACTACAGAGTACAGTTGCAAATGATTTTAAACTTTGCAAATTAAACATGATGAAACTTCATTCACTAATAAGAATTACACGCGATTGGATAAAATTAAAAGAAAATTATGAAGTTGAGGGCTTGGCATTCAAGGAATCTTAACATGTTTGGGAAGTGTTCTATGAAATGTTTTCAGCTGTTCCTTTGCTTTGATTTGTTTTTTTTTTGAAACATATAATAAAGGAGATTTAGTAGATCCACACTAGTATGATTTTGTCTTTGTGTCAAGATATATAGTGGTAAGCCTAGTTTGGGGTACAAGGGATTTTATTGGCAGCGTCAGTTTGGCTGAAATGGAATTAATGTCTTCCACCAAATTGTAGTAGTCATAACCAGAACTATGAAAAAGATTTGCAGCACAGATCGATGTATAAAAGTATAATGGAGTTTTCTTATTCTTTACGCTTATAACTCAATTGAAGTTAAGATAAGATAAGATAGCTTTATTGCAGACACTATAAAGTGGTCCATAGAGTTACAAAGTATTGCACACATGGTTGTATAAATGTGTCTGATGTAAAAAAAATTCATGATAATAAAATATACTCATAATCAGTGTCAGGTAATTCCCGTGTACATTAAGTGTGTCCACCTTGCCCAGAATAATGAGCATACGTTAACATCAGTGTTCAGTGATATATTAACCATTTCATTTTCAATTGACTGTACTCGTTGTATTGTAAGAGGGTGTCCGATTAAAAACAAACATATACAGCTGAGCAGTGTTTGTGACGACCCATAAGCCACAATGCATTATTGTAGCAAACAATAAACTTGTTCTTAGTTTGCTTGGTAAAGTTTACCCACAGCTGGGACGTGTACAAACTAGTGCAATGTGATTTAAACAAGTATACTTTAATATCTTGGCTACAGGAGAAAAAAAATAACATGTTTACATAGATGAGAGTGAGTTACTATTTTTCTCTCACGAGGGATCGTTGTTGGTGGGGAAAATTTCCATATCAACAATGATCCCGAGTGAGAGAAAAAACAGTAACTCACTCTCCAGCCGTGCAAGATTTTGTTTATTCTATGTTCAATTGGGTATTCATCGAAAAAAAAAAAGATTCCGTAGGCCTACTTTCAACGCCTATCTGGTGTGCCGTGTTTGTTTAGGTTGCTCACAGTTATTCCACGTCACGTCAGGCGAGACGTTAAATCGAACATCGCTCACGCACATTTGATTTTGTCTGAAAGTCAATGCATCACGTCAATGATGCAGGCGCGTCACAATCTACTTGTAATAATGTTTTGGTCATGTGATCTACAGCGAGTTACTGCTTTTGAATTTCACTCTAGAAAATGTTAATTCCCTCTCAAACATAGAATACCCTCTTGTTTAATGTGGACCATTGATTTTTCTACAAATAAAAGGCATCCCAATGGGTAGCAACTTCTCCCCGTCACTTGCTCATTATATATTTAACCTGGCCTGAATTTTAGTATATGGATATTATTGATGAAAAGGATGGCTACAAAATTATCAAACAATACAGGATGTATTGATGACATTGCTTTTGTAAATATGCAACATTTCAGTGAAATTGGTAAAGAAACTTACCTAAAAATATCCCTTTGGAATGTAACAATTCAGATGGTTTCGGAGATGTGCTTCTGGGCTTGGATATTCGGGTAACTAATGACAAGTTTTGCATTAAATTCTACACAAATTTGATGAGTTTAACTTTGAAGTAGTTAACTATCCTTTCCCTGACAGTAATATTTCGGAAACTATTGGATATAATACATTTTTTGTCACAACTTTTGAGATTTGATCGTATTTGTTCTAAATTTCAGGACTTTGCATCCAGAATCAAATTTATTTACAATAAACTAGAGTCAAGAGGATTCACAGATGTACTTTCGATCAAATATTTCCATAAATTTTGCTGTAAATATCCAGAGAGAGAAAGTTTGACTTCAGTAATGTTAGAGATTTTGGACTTGCCTGTCTTGCTACTTAATTTTGCCTTTTGGCATCATTCTTGTTTGAATGTAATATACATGTGTGTGTGTGTGTGTGTGTGTGTAATGGTTTATTCAGTATCCAAGGCCTCCGGCCCATAGTACAATAATTCAGAGATTACAGCAATATACAAATTTACTCTGAGGGTGACAAAAATTTATCCCTTTTTTTTAAACGCTTCACAAATATATTCAGCGAAATAACACTCTTCCCGTGTATTGGTTGATCTCATAAGTCTGATGAAACTATCTTGACATTTAGTAGTTATATAAACTGATAATAAAGAACTCCTCATTTGTTCATATAATTTACATTCAGTTACAAAATGAAACTCATTTTCTATACAAGATTTACCTTCATTTATTAAACACCATTTACAAAGTCTATCACTTCTGTCTAAACCTTCTCTCCTGCCCTGTTCAATATTAAGACAATGTGATGAACAACGTTATCTTGTTAAAGCCATTCTATGTGGTCTATAGTATACATTTGTCAGATATTTTTCAACATCCAACAAACTTTTAAATAATGCATATGTGTCTAACTTACTCGAATCGTTAATACGTATTCTCCATTCCTGTTCACAACAGTCTTTTATCCTTTGCTTAAATTGACTCAAAAATAATACTACTGTTATGGCTAAATGTCAACTTGAGTTATCACTTAAGCAGTCGCTTGGCGTAGATTTTGATGAGAGGTCCAGGAAAGGCCATAACATTGATTTTGAGTTTCAAAGAGACCATAAAATAGAAGTTTATGGTTGATTATAAATAAATGCAATACAACTTATGAGAGAAATCAGTTATCATCTAAAAATGCCAAAAACAGAATATAAAAGAATGTGAATAATATAGGAAATGGAAAATGAATACTTTAGGGGCCAAATAACCAAACAAAACAAAACCAAACAGAGAGAAGAGCAAACACGAGGTTGTAAGATAATAAAATCTTGTATTGACGAGCCTTACAATACAATCTTTTCTCCGCAATACAACCCCAGGCTGGCTGAAGAACAGCCAGCTCCTTGAGGTATTTATACCAGCCATACTTGGTCATGTGACCACCTGCATCCAGTTTCTCTAATATGAAATAAAGAAGAAAATACTTAAATGGCCGAACTCTGACATTTTAGATGTGCATATGAAAATATTTAAATGTGACTTTGTGTGTGTTTGCCAAAAAAGTTTTACACGTAGGCCTGAAACATGAACTTGTCTTATGATTTGTATCACGTTTGGAAAGTTTGCCCTCTAACTGTGAAGGACAGATGTTCTATAAACTGGATACATGCTGTACAACTGGTTTACAATGTTTTTCAATGAACATTTTTATTTCCTTTTATTTACCATTTAATCTTCTATTTCTTGAAATAAGATTATTTATTATTTTTAATCATAACACTACATCTGCGACACCATGCTCGAACCATACAATTCCAAAACCATATCTAAAAAGTAATTTCTAAATTTCAGAACACCAGGTGTTTCTCCCAGCTTCTGACCATTTCCGTAACATATTATAACAATTTTTAGGGAGACGATCATCATGCATATATTGCGGTTTTAACCAGTATTTAATGCACCGGGTCATATATAAGACAGATAGTGGATATCTGCCACATTCACCTAAAACAGCATCATTTGATGTATTAGACCCAACCATCAACAGTTTCTTACAAAATTTAATTTGAACACTCTCTATTTGAGGTGATAACTTAAAACCCCATATTTCACTACCATAAAGCAAGACTGGTGTGATCATTTTATCAAATATTTTTAATGCTACCTCAACTGATGCAAAATTAAAACCTCTAGCTTTCTGAAACATAAAAATAGATTTTTTTAGCTTGATCTGCAATAGTTTTGGTTGCTTTGGTCCACACTAACTTAGGAGTAAATAAATATCAAACCTAAATATTATAGGACACTACTTCCAATGGAACACCATTGTAGGTCCACCTTTCTGCTGTCTTTAATGGACCTCCATTTCTTAATACAATGATCTTTGATTTATCTAAATTTACTTTCATACCCCATTTATCACAAAATTTGGATAATTGATTAATCTGTTCTTGTAAATTCCTGACCGTATCTGATACACAGGATATGTCATCAGCATATAACAAAATACACACATTTGGAAATTCATTATTTATAAATATACCTTGACAACCATTGTCTTTGAATTGTTCTATTAGACTATAAATAAACATTACAAAGAGAAAACGACTAACTTGACAACCTTGCCTGGTGCCAATATTACAATCAAATTCGTCTGACAGACCAAACTTAGACCGTACACATGCTTTTAACTTATGATACATGTTATATAAAATCCAATAAATTTTTCCATGCATCCCTTCCTTAAGCAATTTAAAAAAAACAAGTTATTATGGTCAACGTTGTCAAAGGCCTTTGAAAAATCAACATAAAAGACATAACACCTCCCTTTCTTTCTGGATAAATATTTCGATATCAATGCCATTAAATTGAATATATTGTCTATTGTTGAGTATCCCTTTTTAAATTCTGCTTGCTCCTCATAAAGTTTCCCTGTGGACTTAGCCCACGTAACCATTCTTGTATTTAAAATTTTCATAAAAAGCTTACTTATAACATTCAACAGAGATATTCCACGATAATTATTGGTATCATTTACATTGCCTTTTTTAAACAAAGGACATACGATTGCTGAACACCAAGCTTTTGGATATGCTCCTATCTCAAAAATCCTATTATATAAACTATGCAGCTTAGGCATCAACACCGCTTTACCGTTTTTAAAAAACTCTGCAGGAATACCATCAAGACCGGGAGCTTTCTTATTTGGCATGCTGCTGATTGCTTCATCAATCTCTTTTATAGATATAGATTGATTCATTACATTATAATCATTTTCATTTTCACAATCAGTACATTTATCATCATGTTCATTTACAACATTAGCAAATTCTGTATTACTATTGTCTTCGTCTATGTACAATAATGAAGAGAAATAATCCCTCCATTCCTCTGGTTGTATATTTCCCGGACCAGTGGATCCACCTTTTCGTTTGATCTCTTTCCATAATACATTTGGATCTGTAATTGTTGACAATTTTTGAAAATGATTATTATGATACAGATTCCTTTTCTTTTCAAACTGGCTCTTAAACTCTTTTTTGGCATCTTTATAAAACTTTAAATCATCTTCACTCCCAGTATTTCTAAATCTATCCAGACACCTATACTTATTTAGCTTACACTGTTCTAGCTCTGCATCCCAAAATGGCACATCTTTCTTCTTTTCACCACTCCTTGCCCTCTTTGAACTTTTCATAGTCTCGGCTGCTTGTTGTATAGCATTTACCAATATTTCACCAGCATTATCTGCATTACCACGCTCTACTTGTTCATCAAATTCATCTAACATCCTTCTACAGTTTTCACCATTTAACTCTCTTAGAAAATCATACTTATTCTCATCTGTCCACAAATACCTGACCCAAGGCTTGTACTCTTTCTCTACCTGTGACTCACCATCACCAGATGATAAACTACATATCAGAGGGAAATGGTCTGATTTATCTATATTTGATATTTCAAAATTACTAACTAGATGAAATAGATTTGTATCAAGTATAATGTTGTCAATAACACTATTTCCATTGGGACCAATAAAAGTATATTCACCTTGTTTATCATTCTCACTCCGACCATTTAAAAAATGCAAGTTATGAGTACAGCATAAATCTAACGAGGTTTGCCCAAACATGTTAACTTGAGTATCCTTGGACTTCCTAGGATTCATGAAGACATCTGGTTCATACCATTCCATATCAGGTCTATGATCAACAGAATCGTCCAATATATAATCTGGCAAATCTGCAGTTCTACTGTTAAAATCTCCTGCCATTAAAGTATGCACATCCCCATATTTTATGTATAAGCTAGACAGTATATTTTCCAGATTTATGACACCATTTTTCTCCTCTCGCTTGTTATACATTGTCGATTTTTCATGTGGTATATAAACAAAGAGCATAATTAGGTCTTTACTGAGTGAGAAGTACTCACCCTTAAAATATAAAATTATACCATCACAGACATGATGAAATATCCTCTTAACTGCACTTAACTGTACTAAAGTCTTTTTAACAAACACTGAAATGCCACTTAAATTATGTCCAGTTTTAGGGGTTTTTTTCAAAGATTTGGTCAAAGTGTTCATATCCATGTAAAAAAGCATCAAATTGTTTTTTCTGTGTACTCCAGGTTTCTGTAATTCCTATTATATCAAAAGTTTCCAAGGTTCTAATTTGTTCACCGTCATGTTCATGACGTTTCAATCCCTGAGCATTCCATGCAATAATGTTTATATTTTTTAACACTGGGCCTTGACCCAAGTCCTACGCCCTCTGCTCTGGTTTGGAAAGGTCAACAAGTTTATCTGTTTTCATGCACCATGTAAACACAGTGTCCTTTCTGTTTTCTGTGCCTTGGTCACGCTCGGATACCACCAATTATATATATATATATATATATATATATATATATATATATATATATATATATATATATATATATATATATATATATATATATATATATATATAATTATAATTCACCTTTCAGAACATTTCAGGCTAGCATGCTTTCTGTCACGTTAAACCCCTAGGGGCTAACGGTAGCAAGCAGCGGCCTATGACAGTTACAAGCTTGCCTAATTGTACTTAGAATCTGCTTGCAGAATTATATTTTGATCACATTTTCCTGACTTAAAAGCTAATGACTTTCATTCTTTTCTGACATGCCCTTCAAATTTTGCTGTTAAAATCCAGAGATTGTTAAAAAGTTTAGCTTCAATAATTTTAAAGATATTAAGCTTGCCTGTTTTGCCACTGAGTTTCATCTTTAAGCATCATTCTGTTTTAATATTCGCCTTTCTGGCATTAAAGGCTTACATGTTTACTGTCAGGTTGACCCTCCCCCCCCCCCCGAATATCGGTAGCACACAGCTGCCTACGACAGTTACAAGTTTGCCTAACTGTACTTAAAATATGGCTAAGAAAGATTATAGTTTGATAACATGTTCTCGACTTAAATGCTAATGACTTTCATTCTTTTCTGACATTCCTAAGCACACATATACTAAATGTCAAAAATTACTCAAATTGACAGCATTTACTCAAATGTCACAAATTTGACCCATTATGTTGAAACACAACCTCAGGGTTGGCAGCGAAATAGAAATAGAGCTCTATTGTTTGGAGACTTTAAAAGTGAGGAGTAGGTGACATCATGGAGTTTGTTTCACATTTCTGGTGCAGGATGTCCTTTGTTGCAGGACTTGTTAGGATTTCCATCGGTATTTATACAGGTGGTCTAGCTGTAACTGTTTATTTTATAACCATTGTGACTGAATATAATTCCCTAGTTTGTTTCTACTTCAGTTGTACACTGGCAAGGGTTTAACTAAGGGAAGCTATCCAGCTGGAAAGGGTTTAACTAAGGGAAGCTATCCAGCTGGAAAGGGAACATACTAGTTCAGGGGCAAGTCAAAGCTTATCTGAACTTGTACTATACAATTTTATAAATTACATTTGGTTTAACAGGTATTCTTTATTCATATTGAAGCACTGCATTTACAAGCAAAGCTTCACTTATTTAGCTAATGCATCATTTGACACGTTCACATATTTTTCATAATTATGTCGGTTGTCTTTGCTGAATATTTAGCTTAGACAAGCAGCCACTACTCACGGATACTGGCTCCGAAACATGTTCTGAGTAGTTACCTGCTGAAGGCCTTTAAATTATTTGGGCTAATGTAGCCTATGTCAAAATTCTACGGAAGAACGTGTGCAATATGGACAATAGTACACTGTACTTCCATATTTATATAGGTTTGGCAGTGACAGGTCAGCTCATGGAGTGTAAAGAGTTTGGAATAGAATAATGACTACCAGGAAGTGGTTCTGGACGACATAATTCTAATTACAATAATATTGTTCACCCATGGTTTCAATTTCCACTTAAAGCCAAATTGATCTCGGTAAACTATCTAAAAAGTGGAATATTATTTACAATTTGAACACCTGTATGTTGGACACTATGGCAACAGCAATAGGTTCTAAGAACCGAAGTCTATTACTCTTCTTCCTTCTTGTCTTATAATTCTGAGCATCATGTCTAAAGTTACCGTCGGGGGGTAATCACGGTAATTTCCGAATAACCGCATAATAACATGAAAACCAGTAGACCAATTTTTAGTACATGCGAACCTTTGTGTTGAATAAAATATTTGCTGATTCAAGCTTGCCGTAATTAGTATGTAAGAATAATGCTGGCTTTTTCCTTCAGATGTAGCTTTGTAAATGCAGGGAAGTGCAAATGAGATCGCATTTGCACTTCCCTGCATGGTAATTGGTAGCCTGCATGGCAGCAACTCATTGGGGTCTTAATGTAGTCTCTCCCTGGCCTTAAAACATTTTTTAATTGTATCTTGACTGTAACATTATTCATTAAAGTATGAAAGGGGGCCAAATGTCTTACTTTGGACAAAATGCACATAAGAGAAAGCTTGTTACAAATAGAGGCAATTTGTTCACTACTGTTAGAAACTGAGCAATGTACATGTATCCCTATATTGGTGAAAAACACTTGTTGGTTTTCTCTGTACGAATATTAATATAAAGTCATATGGGCATGTTACGTTTTTGACGTGCCACCTTGTCACAAGCCTCGTGTGCCAAAACTTTCTATTTTCGGGTTCGTGCTTTAAAAAAGAAAATATGCAGATGATCTACATAATGTATTAACATATGATAAAGTGCGTCTTTTGCTGACGACAATAATATGACTGACTTACTTATACGGAGGAATTGCTTTACATATACTGAAGATCCGGCTGAACATGACATGACAGGTTTACCAGTTGCTTGGTTTAAGAGTATCAGCAAACAAGCTAGCCTTGAATATGTATGTATGCCTGGAACATTGTGATGAACTTTACATAAGGCATACACTACCGCTGTATCAAAATATTGTCACCCTGAAAAAGTTGAAACTAATATTCTATTAACCCTCCCGTGTCTGCGTGAATGGTAGCGTCCGTTCATCCTGGGACCCTACTGCGCATGTTTGACTATTAATCCATCATCAGCGTATAGCTTTGTTGTGACTGGTGAATGGAATGTAATATCATGTAATTTAATGTAATGTAATGCAATGATTTTATTGACATAAATGAAGGTCAGTACTGACGTATTTGTCAAACAAAAGTTAGACGTGGTTTGCACTGGACATTGATACCGGAACTACAGAGCAGTACACATGCCGATGTAACGAGAAAATACACAAACTATTGGAAATAGACATCTATGATGCACTGCATTTATCTATATATAATAAATAAAATACCAATGTACCTATTTTGACACTGTTCAGACGACAAAGTAAGTTACCGTATGTTTAGAGAATGGATAGAAAATATTAAAAATACTACAGATATAGTGTTACTGTATTTATATATCAAAATATGAAAATAAAATTTAATTCTATTTACAATGACAATATGAAACGTGGTCGGAAACCAAAAGTCTGTGTCTAATTTTATACAACAAGTAGATCTATAACATATGTACGTGAAGATAAAATGCCATCCTAATTACAATCCCAATGGAAAATACATGGACGCATGCAACAATCTGTATGTCTATAGTTTACAACAGGCCCGGTTCAAAGATTAAAAGCACTATAAATGACAAACTTTGTTAAAACATAATAATAATAATAATAATAATAATAATAATAATAATAATAATAATAATAATAATAATGATGATGATGATGATGATGATGATGATAATAAAACAGCACTTGCATGTGTCAGTTTGCCTGACCAATGGAACACCTGCACCATGTTACTTAATGATACAGTGTAATAATACTAATATCAAGAAATAGATGAGCTGAGAGATAAGAATTTCTATTGCTAGATGTTAAAGAAACAAACTGTGTACGTGTATATACTTAGAACAGCATCGTAACATGCATATTGTTTTTGTTTCATGTGGGTATTAAAACTGCAGATTCGTGTTTTGTCCAGAGCATTGTATCAGCATCGCGGATGACCGCAGCTTAAACTTGTACCAACAACAACAACAACAACAACAACAACAACAACAACAACAACAACAACAACAACAACAACAACAACAACAACAACAACAACAATAACAATAATAATAATGATAATAATAATAAAATGAATGAATAAACTCCAGAAGTGGCGTGCGCGCGTGTTCATTTCCAGCAAAGTCACAACTTCATGCTTGAAATTGTGCACAAAAAATGCGGCAGTATCAAAATAATTTTATTCATTGTAAACTTGGCTTTGTCAGTTCCTTGTGTAATTATAGTTATCACTTAGTGCTGTTAGAGGACACAGGTGACGCATTAAAAAATGCACACCCAGAGCATAAAGCGAACTGACAAAAACCATTCAAACCTCTTACACACCACATTCGACCCAAAACGAAGTCACCCTGGACCGGAATAACTTCTTAAGTGAGCTGCCGGAAATATTGCGCGGGCTCTTTTCCGGGAAAATAAACATGTAATGAAACTGGGGTTTGCCAACTGTTAAATGTACCTTGAAAATGTGTTCCAACATCGTCAGCTGAATTGGCCGATGTTCAACTGAACCAGCACTCAAGCCATGGCCTATAGCCTATAGCCTATATGTGATGTGAAAAGACCTACTCAATAAATGGCATCACGCAACATTTTTATCCATACAAGAAATTTTAGGTGCCAATGGAGCTACAGATACTTCAGCGACAAATCTAAGTATTTATACTTGCAATTAAATATCAGTTTTACTTCTGAGAAGGGAGGGAAAACGAGGAGGAAAAAGAACTCTTTTATTAGCCTTTCATAGGTCAAGACTTTCTCAAGTCACAGGGCCCCTCTTTCTCCTCAAAATTTAGTGTTCGGGAAAAAAGACGATTTTCAAAAAATTAACGCTGCCATATCTTTGAATATGGATCAAAATACATTGTACTAATTATTCGTAGATCATCATTAAAAGTGTACAGCAGGATCCTTTACGTCTTCTGTTAACGTGTACCGGGCAGGCCTATCAAAACATGGAAATGATCAAAATGTTGAACCACGATATATGGTTGACCCTTTCCCCGTCAACCCACACCCCCCCCCACCCCCCCCCCCCCCACACACACATTGTATCACTTTAAAGACTGTATTTTCAGGCAAATAATCCTGGGCCGGATTGCTGCATTAGCCGTTGAAAAAAAGTATCTACACGGATGCAACCAGCATAAGAATTGCTGGGTTACGTGATATATGCAAAGGTTCTCAAATAAAGATTAAAGAAAAATATAGTTGCTTTGTGGCATGGGACCGCGGAGCTATCTTGCCAGTGATTCCAGGCCAGCATTTTCCATTACTGTACGGAAAACTTGTACATTAGCTAGCATTCAACATAAACACAACCAGTCATGTTGAGTGGAAATTCGTTGGAAGTCCCCCACCAAAGGTCAATGGTACAGACCATAATTTCGTATTTCTTACAACATCGGGAATTTAGCCCAGGCAATTATTTTCCATGAAGGGATTTAAGGTCGGTCACAATGATTTAAGTTTAGTACGTGACACATTGCTATAAGAATTGTCCATGTATGCTAAGTTTGATATCTATAATTCTTACAGTATAGAAACCAGAAAAGAAGATTTGCTTCAAAGCAAATCTGTGTGCCTTCAAAACTTGCATAATTGTAAATGCTACATTTTCGTTTGTGGTTTATTGGGTGCGCCTTCAGCACAAACATATGAATTAAAACTTGAAATGACACCCCTACGTATTATAGTTTTGATGATATTCAACATTTGAACTTTTTAAGTGCCCCTAATTTGCATGAATTAAAATGTTTCGACTTTCGCTTGTGGTTCATTGGACGCTCCTACAGCACAAACCCATGAATTAAATTTGGAATGGCACCCCCACCTGCAGCAATTTTGAAGATTTAAAAACTGTTTATGATTAAGGATGAGAGTATTTCTGATATTGATTTCATCATAGCTGTTTTAAGTGCATAAATCATCAATGAACCTTCGGGTATATCGATAATGTTTCTAGCTTCGCAGCAATTTATTTTCGCCAATTCTTCCACTCATGTTGCTTCATGGAAGTATAAGCACAGGTTAGCAATGTAAGGACCTGATTCATAGAAGTACAAGTACAGGTTAGCAATGTAAGGACCTGATTCATAGAAGTATAAGTACAGGTTAGCAATGTAAGGACCTGACTCATAGAAGTATAAGTACAGGTTAGCAATGTAAGGACCTGATTCATAGAAGTATAAGTACAGGTTAGCAATGTAAGGACCTGGATTTGTTCGCACCGGAGTGCCTACCATCTGCTGGTAATTCTGGTCTCCACCGGGTCTCCATCAGAAAAGTAAGCCTTATCTGTGATGTGTTTTATCTGGAAACATTAGCTTTTGGTGGAACGACCGACAACAGATCGCCACCCACCCTGCAACGTCAGCTGAGGTAAAAAGAGGATTTGATGTCCATTTAGCAGAGTCCACATTCTATCCCCCCCCCAAAATGTTTTCCAACTTTCTAAAACTTCAAAGGATCACATAACGATTTTTAAAGTGTGTGTGTCAACACGCACTTTTCTGTTTTTCCTCGAGTTCTTTCTTTCTTTCTTTCTTTCTTTCTTTCTTTCTTTCTTTCTTTCTTTCTTTCTTTCTTTCTTTCTTTCTTTCTTTCTTTCTTTCTTTCTTTCTTCTTTACCAGCAAATTTGTCCGACACTTTTCTCGGACACTATTATACGTAGAAACTCCAAACTTGGCATGATTGTACCTCCATACAGGGAGTTTGACCGTTTTATACAGAGGAATGAAGATGTTTAAAATTGTGCAAATTAGGGGCATTTGAAATTTTAAGTCTTGAATATCTTCAAAAGTATAATAGATAGAGATGTCATTCCAAGTTCTACTAGGGGGTTATTGACCATTGCGCATCTAATGAATTTAAAACAAAAGATGTAGCCATTTAAATTATGCTAATTAGCAGCATTGGAAATTTTAAAACTTGAATATCTTCGAAACTATTATAGATAGAGATGTCATTTTAACTTCTACTAGGGGGTTATTGACCATTGCGCATCTAATGAATCTAAAGCAAAAGTTGCAGCCATTTAAATTATGCTAATTAGCAGCATTTGAAATTTTAAAACTTGACTATCTTCAAAACTATTATAGAGATGTCATTTCCACTTCCAATTGGGGGTTGTTGACCTTTGTACATGTAATGAATCGAAAACAAAAGTTGTAGCAATTTAAATTATGCTAATTAGCAGTATTAGAAATTTTCAATCTTGAATATCTTTAACACTATAATAGATAGAGATGCCATTCCAACTTCTACTCCTGTGTTATGGAATAGTTGTACATTGCCATACCAATATGCTTTGAAGACACACACACTAATTTGCTCTGCAGCAAATTATCTTTCCTAGTTGTTGTTGTTTTTGTTGACAACGACCTTTCACGGTTAATAAGAACTCGACAAATTGCTCTGGATTCCCTATTTCTCCCATGAGGGCATTTATAGCTTACATGTGTCTATATATAACCACGTACGGTGACCTGCATGTCCATCTCTAAATTGGACTTCAGTCATTATTCTGTACACCATTTTAGTCCTCTGTTTACATCTAATGCTTGGCAAAGACCAAGTATGGCAAGTATATTTTGATCCCCCGATGCATACGCGAAAACAATATGGGCTTATATCAAGCGTATAGAAACATTTCTGAAATGCGCAGCGCCGTTTAACAATCCTAAAAATTGACGAAAGTTCGGTATTCAGAGCTTACTTACTAAAACGCAGAAATAACATTAAACGAAATAAAATGAGTTTAATTGCGCCAAATGAAGCTTATGAATTTCAAAATTATTACTTTTCGTCTACGAACTACACGGGAGACAACTGCAACATTCAAGATCCACAAAATGCCCAGTGTCTTATGGGGCACCTAACAAAACACCTCAATGATCAATATATTTCGAATACTTAAATTACTATTCGCGAAACATAGCTGTCAAAAATTGAAAGATATTAACTGCATAAACTTGATCGTTTATAGGATGCGAATACAACGGTTTAACAAAAGGCAAATAGGGCTAATGCTTTGCTGACACATAATCTGATAAACATTACCAAAAATTCATTTCCTGAAATGCATTCCGTCGATTTGCCGTCAAGTCGTCCCATTGCCAGCCTTGACAATCTCGTCCCCATGACAAGTCGTCCCATTGCCAGCCCTGACAACCTCGTCCCCATGGCAAGTCGTCCCATAACCAGGTCATCCCATTGATAAGTCATCCTGACAGCAACTTGCCCCAACACCAAGTTGTCTCCAGTGTATAAAGAGGGCCGCCACGAGATATTTTCGTGATGCGTTGCCGTCCATATTTTTTTCCTTTGAAATGCACGAACACTACTTGCAATGATTGAGGGCAAATCCAATTTTTGAAGCGTGATCCAGGATTGCAATTTTGTAAATTAATTGTGCATTGAACTCCTTTCGACGTTCCGTCCTTCCCTTGTACCAGTTGAGGCAGGGCGTCTCGTGGACCCAGTGATTATTTTTGGAAGTAATGTGCAAAAGATGGGGGTTTTTATTTAATGGGGTTTCAGTGAAATCTGTCACTGGCTGTATATGAACGATGAATATAGAGTGGACATCAGAAGTACGATAAATTAAATTAAATCACTTCAAAGATCTGGCAAAAGTGGAAAAAAGCGTTTATGGGCATCAATTGAATAGGTATAGAAGCATCTAGAATGAGTGATAGACCTAATGTGAACTCCGTGAGTTCAACTCGGAAAAACGAAGACACTACTGATACTGAAGTTGGCAAGTATATGTACCATGTTCATATCAAGGAGTCCACACATTCCCATATAAAGATAGAAAATGCGAAGACCGCCAAAAGATGTCAAGTCTCCTACTGGGCGCATGAGAACATAGAATTGTTTCCCGTTATTTTTGATAGGAGCAGTAGTTTTTTCAATTCAATAGTTTATTTCCACAACAAAAGTTTTGTACAAATTATAGATACAACAAAATAATAGGTGTGAGGATGGCTAGAAGGCTATGCCTTGTACCACCATCCAACAACTGAAAATAAAATATGTGTTGGGATACATGTGCTTAAACTTTGTTAATAAAGATTAAATTACAACATTACACATAAGAAACATAATAATCAAACAAGTTTTAAGTTGACATAAATTAAGTATATGAATTATAACAATTTCTCTATAGTACAAAAACAGGGTGAATTGAAGTAAAACTCTTAACAAAGACAGTTAGAAGTATACATTAACTAATCTGTGTTCTGTTCTTGTGTTCTATGGGGATATATGTGCGCATAAACATCAATATTTTCACCAAATAGCCAGTACTTGAGTTTATTCTTAAAGGAAAAGACAGAAAATGCATTTTTAATTTCATAAGGCACTAAATTATATAATTGTGGACCGGTATGGAGTACACTTTGGCAAAAGTAATTTGTTTTATGTTGGGATCGAGATAAGATGCTTCGATTTCGTGTGTTATAACTATGCGTCAAAAAACAATTTTGAAAACCAAATTCTATGGAGGATGTACCACTCAATTCATTGTAGACTAACAAGCATATAGTTAAAAGATATAATTTGTAAAAGGGAAGAATTTTGATGTACTTAAATAAATTTTCTGTGTGACATTGGGGATGTGAAAAGGTAATAATTCGTATGGCTCGTTTTTGTAATATTAAAAGTGGTTCGACATGAGTTTTATATGTTGATCCATAAGCTTCAATACAATACAAAATATGTGGGTGAATAAGGGCATAATACAGCTGACGTAAGATGGGAAAGGTAAGTAAGTGTCTAACTTTTGAAAGAATGCCTATAATAGGGGCTATTTTTTACAAACAGAATTAATATGCGATTTCCATGTAAACTGCTGGTCGATATAAACACCTAAATATTTAATATTGTCTAATGAAGTCAAGGTTTTTGTTCCTACCATAATATTGAAATCAGCTGGTATTTTCTTCTTTTTGGAGCGTATTATAATACAATTTGACTTATTTACATTTAATGCTAGTTTATTAACATTGAACCAATCTATTAGCTTAAGCAAATCCACTTCTGCATTACGTTTTAATGTATCAATATGTTTACCACTGTAAAGAATGTTTGTATCATCAGCAAATAATCGTGAAATTCCATGTGTGAGACAATTTTGTAAATCATTAATATATACAAGGAACATTAAAGGACCTAAAATAGATCCTTGTGGAACACCACACTGAACTGTTTTCAACACCGACTTGCTAGATCCTATCTGTATAAACTGTCTTCTATCCTGTAGATAGCTTTTAAACCATTCCAAAGATAATCCTCTTATACCATTATGTTCTAATTTTTTAAGCAAAATACTATGATTAACAGTATCAAAAGCTTTTTTTAAATCAATAAATATTCCCAAACAAATTTTACTTTTTTCCAACTGTTGCTGAACAAAATTAGAAAATTCACAAATTGCTAACTTTGTACCTAAGTTTTTCCTAAAACCAAATTGTAAATTGTAAAAAAAAATTTTCTTATTTAAAAACTTTAATAATCTATTTGCAATACAGCGTTCGAAAATTTTTGAAATTGTGGGAAGAATAGAAATTGGTCGATAATTGCCCATAATCTTTGAATCTCCTCCTTTAAAAATGGGTGCAACACGAGCTATTTTCAGTTTGACTCTGTTAAGTGGTAGATATGCACTCGTGACCAACTTCAATATGTAAATATTTAAGAATTGAACGTCCTTTCAATTGTAGTTTGTGCTTGCAACTTGATGACAGGCTAAAATGCTTGTCATGAAGTCGAAATCAAACGACGACGGGAGATCATGCATGCAGGAACGAGTGCCGAGGGCGCAAAGCTTTCCTTGGGAGGGGTCCACTGGAAAAATTTTGCAATTAACAAACGTTTTTCTTGTATTTTGAAGTATTTTAGGAATCATTCGAGACATTTTGGGCCGGGATTTTCGGTCACATAACCAATGAGCAAAAGCAAATCATGAACAGTGAAGCTGTCCATACATCAAACACTCTCGATGGAAAGCATTGAAGTTGGTAATCTCTCATGACTGTTATGATTAATTTTTAAAAAGCCAAGCTCATACATAGTTTCAGCCACCTTCCTAATCTTTTTTCATTGTGCTCCTGTGCGTGTTCTGCATCTGCACAGCAGCGTTAAAGAATTTCAATATTTTTTGTGTTATACTGAACCCCAATGAAAAGTATCCACATAAAAAAATTAACACATTAATTTTGTAAGTCACTAAGTACTGTGTGTGCATATATGCATGGTTTGGAGCCTACATCAGGGTCATTCAGGACAACTTTTTAACTTTTGCTGGGTTGTTACATAATGCATGTGACTTTTGTGCACCGAATATGGCTTCTGACCACCACTCCTATTGGATGGCTAAAATGACCTGATGTTTTCAGTGGCTTTAAAAAGGGATGTTCAGCCAAGAAAAAAGCCAGTGGTCTCAGGTGTGTTGAGGCGATCATGCCGCGTCTGAGCCAAGGTCAAAGACACCATGCTTTTGGGCTTGCAGAGGGTGGAGTCCCAATCACTCAAATCGCACAAAGAATGGGGTGTACTCGGCGCACCATCCAACGACTAATTGAACGGCAACAAGAAACTGGATCCGTAGATGATCGGCCTAGGCCTGGCCGAGAAAGAGTGACAACACCTGGCCAAGACCGTCACATCCGGCTGATGCACCTGCGAGACCGTTTCCGTACAGCAGCCCAAACAGCCCGTGAGACTCAAGGGGTGAATCACCGTCCTGTCAGTAGTTCTACTGTGGAGAGGCGACTGAGGAGCAGTGGCCTAACAGCCAGAAGACCTTACAGGGGTAACCTGCTGACCCAACCCAGAAGAGAAAGACGACTGCAGTGGTGTAGAGCACACTCCAGGTGGACTCGCCAGCAGTGGAATACCGTCCTTTTTACTGACGAGTCCCGTTTTTGTGTCAGCAGAGCAGATGGCAGAGAACGTGTGTGGCGCCGGACTGGGGAGAGATATGCAGATGCCTGTGTCCGTCAGGCAGATCGATGGGGTGGACCCTCTGTCATGGTGTGGGCAGGCATCAGCAACCGCTACCGGACACCCCTAGTGGTCATTCAAGGGATCCTCAATGCTAGGCGGTACATTGATGAGGTGCTGGAGCCGCACATGGTCCCATTTATGGAGCAGCATCAAGATCTGGCGATCTTTCAGCAGGACAATGCACGTGCACACTCTGCAAGATTAACAATGAACTTTCTCAATGAGAACAACATCAATGTCATGGAATGGCCAGCGTTCTCACCCGATCTGAGCCCTATTGAACATTTGTGGGATCAGTTAGGCCAAGGTATTCAACGGAGGACACCTAGGCCTACTACCCGAAACCAGCTGATCCAAGCTCTGCAGGAAGAATGGAATAATGTTCCCCAACACAGAATTCAAACCCTGGTCAGCAGTATGCGCCGCAGATGTATAGCATGTCTTGATGCTCGAGGTGGCCACATCCCATATTGAACAGAAAAATTTGTGTGACTTTCCATTAGGGCAGTTAATGACATTTTTTGCCTGTAAGTGACGTTAATGTCGGTAGAGCGTGACATTATTTTTACGCCAGAAAAGTGAATGCTTTGTTAAGTTCTAAGCACGTCTAGGTATGAAATGTTTCAAGTATAAACAATAAAATACTTCAAAATTGGCATGTGGATACTTTTCATTGGGGTTCAGTATATATGTACAACAGGCCCTAATTTAGTTCTGGGGCGCGGCACATCTTATACATATGAGGGTCCATTCCACTGTAAATTTTCAGAGTATAGTCAAAAGTCAAGAAATGCAAAGTTAAATGTGTAAATCGTGCACAGAAACAGCGATGCAATCCAACATGCATGTGCCATGGCAGACCTCCATTTCTGTTTCTTTGCTTGATTGCCAATTAGCTCTGTGTTTCTTTCAAACCTAATCGTATTGTGTCAATTTGTACCGAAATGGCCCCTTACATTATCATATGTGTATACAAGGTGAATTTTTGATAGGGATTTTAAAAAAAAATCAAGCTGTATACAGAAAACACCGATAAAAATGCCATTGCTTCATTTTTAACGATTACCCACACCTGTATTTCCGTCTCGTTTGCGCTGTATTCGACTAAGTATCTACCTACTAATTTTAAGTTAGGAATATTTGTCTATTATAACAGGCTATTACAGCGTAACTGGAATATGTAGCCTAAATTCAAGTGCGTTCCCTGACAGGGACGAGTTAGACTTGGGACGAGTTTGTATTGGGACGACTTGACAATGGGACGAGTTTGTAACGGGACAACTTGGCACGGGGACGTGATAGTTTTGGGGACGAGATAGTTTTGGGGACGACTTGAGATCGTTGGGGATGATTTGACAGGGACGACTTCGTTTTGGGATCACTTGGCCTGTTGCCCATTCCGTCCATCACCCTGAAAAGCAGCCAAGGCCCTCCATATGATGCAACATCACACGTATGAACACACATTTGTGGTACATTTGGTGTTATTCCCAGTCTTCTTTATCAATATAGTGTCCTTTTCTTTAGTAATTCCCAATGTGACCTTGAGAAAGTAGGTCTTCTCCTACCCATATCATGCAGTATCAAACTCCTATATACGAAACACATTTGTGGTGCATTTGGTATTTTTAGGCACCCTATTTCTCAATATGTAAAATTTTGTGTCCTTTTCTGTCTTTAATGACATTGAAAAATAGGTCAAGGTCTCCTAAATTTTTACAAAATTTGGTTATAATCAAAGTAATGAATTTCATGCACTTTTCTGCACAGAATCTGTAAAATAATGCAAAAACAAGAGGCCCACGGGCCTCACACTCTGCTGACACCGTGGCTACATTGCATCTGTTCATTTCAAAGTTGCCAGTCCTCAAGTGGCTTCTGAACATATAAAGCTTACATTTAGTGTACAAAGTCCACCAGATGGCACTTTGCTCCACATGTAATCATAGGTTATTTGTGCAATTCCTGTGATGGATATTGTTGCATGTGCCAAGATAACAATGGGCGAGTCCTTAACTTTATGTCCTCAGTGAACTTGGGACAGAATATCAAGGTCACTGAGATTACATCAAATACTAGCTTTGGACATTGTCTATATATCCTATAAATTTGGCAAGTCTAATTCAATTACTTTTCAAGATATGGAATTTTATATCTTCAAAACGCATTTTGGCTCATAATTTCCATGAAATTATAGGTGGCCCCACTAGTATCATTAGCATTTTAGACTTTGACCTCAACCACAATCCTGCCAAATTCGTTGAAGATCTGCCAAAAATTAAAGATGCTAGAGCGTTTAAAAGATTTTCATATCTTGACCCCTATATTGCATATTATAGGTGGCGCCACCAATACCGAAAGGGACCTAGAATTTTATACATCCTACAAGTCTTGAAAATTATATTGGGCTAACTTAAGAACTGTGGACTGTAATGCAGTCACACGATTTTCACATTTTGACCTGTATATTACATAATACTACATGGTAGAACCACCAACATTGATGTCGACAAAGATTTTGATACATTTTAGAACTCCTAAATGTTATATGGGCTGATCTAGAAAAATTTCGAGTGCAGAGCATTCCCGAGATGACCCCTATATTCAAACTGGCCATCTGACCTTGACCTTCAACTCGAAATTGTTACATGCGCTCTACCTCCAGCTTTCCAGACATAGTCTGTTTGATCAAATCAGGTAATAGCTTTTTGAGTTATTGAAGAAAAACAATAAACTTGGACAAGTGCCAAACTCCATAATTACTGGGTCACAGTGACCCAATAAGTAGGTTACCAAGTACAGATTTATGTATTATGTAATCTAGTTTAATTTTGATCTGGGGGCTCAATTCTCTTTTCCATTGATATCCAAGCTACACTGTCATCACATAATCACCTTTTCAACTTTACAGGCATGGTGACCTCACAAAAATAAGTCAAAGGTCACTGATATTACATAACATTCTAGCATTGGACATGGTGTATATATCCTATAAATTTGGCAAGTCTAATCCGCTTACTCTTCCAAATACGGAATTTTATATCTTCAAACACATTTTAGCTCATAATTTCTGTCAAATTACAGGGGATGCCACTAGTATCCCTAGTAACTTAGACTTTGACCTCCCCCACAATCCCACCAAATTTGGTGAAGATCCATTAAAAATTAAAGATGCTAGAGTGTTCAAAAGATTTTCATATTCTGACCCTTATATTACATAATATTGTAGGTGGCGCCACCAACATCGACAGGAATCTAGATTTTCATACACCCTACATGTCCTGAAAATTATATTAGGCTAACATCAAAATTTTTGAAGTTATTGTGCTCACAAACCAAAAGTTTACAGATGGAAGGACACAGACGGACATGAGTTATGCTAGAAGCTCTGGGACCTTTGGTCAGCAGAGCTAAAAAAAGGGTGAAAAAAACACTGTGGGATGACATTTTTGGGGGAAAATGGCAGACTCACCCAAGGAACTTTCCCACTGAGTTTCAAGGGGATCTGGCCAACAGCTTTGGAGCAGAATTGAAAATGTCAATATCAGACAAGTGGTGGACGCATTATGGACAAAGACCCACCTCATAAGCTTAGCTGAGTGGTAAATCAGCAGAAGTAAAAATTCCTTTTGAAAAGTTTAGAAAAAAATATCTATGATTCCTTTTGAACAAATGAAGGTCTACTAAATAAGTTCCCAGATGTGTCCCTATGCAATTCCAAAGTAAATTAGCCAAGTGCTTTTGGAGATTTTTTTGAGATTATATATATATATATATATATATATATATATAAAATTGGTAGATACCTACCCAAGATACATTCCCACCAAGTTTGAAGTTAATCTGCCTGATGATTAAAAGAGACAAGACAGGTTTGTAAAACATAGGTTGATAGTACTAAATGGGGCACTCATGACATTGGGAATTGCATGTAGAAAACAAATTCACTAAAGTGACCTTGTGACCTTGGAAATTAGGTCGAGGTCACCCCTCTTTAAAGCTGATCTAGCCCTTACAAAAGACTACAAACATCTACAATTAAAAAATCTGGCTGAAAAATTCTGTAGTTATTTGGCAGAAACCAAATTCAGTAATGTGGCTCGGTGACCTTTGGAATTGGCTCAAGGTCACCCATTTCAAAACTTGATCTAGCTCTTATAGGTGGCTTTATATCTGTGCAATATGAAAGCCCTGGGTGAAAACATTTAGTTATCATGCAGAAACCAAGTTCACTAAAAGGACTCTAGGTGGTGACACTGAGAATTTGGTCAAGGTCATCAATCTTCTCAGCTGACCAAGCCCTAATTGAGGACTATTGCCATGTACCTTCCAAAGCACCTACCTACCCTTTTCCAAGTTCATCATTCTTGTTGAATCTTGCTCTTTTGATTCCACATAATGTTTTATATACATGTGCATAACCAAAAGTTAGTGGTCAACTTAGCAACTTTCCTCTGTAGGTGAAGTTTTGTCACTTGCTTTCTCTCAAGGAAGTTAAACATTTCTGTGTAACATGCAAGTCATACAACCATTCTTTTGTTAGCCCTATAATAGAAATATTCTAACAGGATAAATCTAACTTATACTTGGCCATAACAAAACTTCCGTCAATTTGATACTTTGAAAATTAAATATCATGCAATAGGTATCACTCAAAATATTTCACCCCAAACCACAACTGCTCATTATTTTAGAGATTTTTTTCCAGCTTTCTTCTAATCATCTATCATTTTTGAAGTTCTGAACAACATAAATGTATATGCCTTTATGTTAACCTGAAGAATTTGGTAAAGGCAAGGTTTTTTTTTTCTGATGTGGTGACTCATAGTAAATCACAATTCAATATACATGTATGTAAAACTAATGTTAGTGACTGCAATCTATTGACATAGATTCACTTCACAGAGACAAATGATTTTTGCACTTAATACTCTTCCCTGAAATTGCCAACATAAAGATGCTTGGATGCAAAATTCACAGGGCTTTTCAGTGTTTATTTATCCAGACTGTATGTGTATATATATACATATACAGTAAAACGTCTATACACCTTGACACCGGAGAAAAATGCCCTACTACCTTGGGTAGATAGACAATGTTGCCCACAGCTCCTTTTGATATGCAATACTCTGCAACAATTTTGTCTCTGTGATTTACTCTCACATTTTTTAAGTATTTCTGCTTGCTCACTAAGTGTCAGAAATTTTCTGGGTTTCATTGTGACATATATACTGGAGAACTCTTTGCTGTTAGCTTGGCTGGCAGGAGTACACACTGAACTGATCTGATGCTGTCCATAGACTACATATGGAGATCTCATAGATTAAAATGATGAACATTAAAGTATCTCACTGTCACCTTGAGCAAATCATTCAGGTGGCACTCAACCACATAATTATTGTTTCAGACAAGTCACTTGTTAAGTCTCTCCCCTTTGATAACTTAATCCTGGTGTTGGTCCACAAAGGCGTCAAGGGAGTCAATATTAGATTAGAAAACTGTTATGCTTTAAGTATACATACTCAATGTCTCAATTTCCTTTATTTTGCATAAAAATCTCGACAACAAATTAATCTGGAATTATGTTGTCCCATCCATGTCTTTTCTATTCACTTATAAATCACTTTCCCTTATTTTGCACTAAAACCTCAATAAATTTGTCCGATATCATTTAGTCCCGCTCATGTCTTTTCCAGTCACTCACATCTCACTTTATGTTATTTTACAAGAAAATCTTCATAAGAAATTGATCTGGTGTCATGAAGTACCAGCCATGCCTTTTCTAGTGACTTGTGTAGCCTCTTTTCCGACTTTGCAGATATGTAGCAGTTGCCCATGACTGCATTATGGTTATTTACTGTTTCTTTCCTGCATATGATAGAAACATATATACACAGAAGAGTCACAAGCTCAAAAGTCATTGATAAAAAGAGCGAATAGCAATACATGCATGTGCAACATAAAATGTTTTAAATTTATAGGTTTGTCTTGCAGCTGTTTTCTGCATTGTGGTTATTTCACCAATCATAACATTCTTCTGGGCCACAATCTTGTCACAGATTCCTTTCACTTTCCTCTTGGTCACAATCTTGCGCTTGATCATTTTCATTTTTTTCTAGGCCATAATTATTCTTCTCAGCCTTTATCTTGTCATCTGTCACTTCCTCTTTCTGCTGTCTCACCTCTTGGTAGATTTATTGAAAATGACAAAATATCCCCAGTCCTTAAAATTGCCTCTGGCTGTATTCCAAGAGGTGTGTCTAAGTTTTTGACTTGAATGTGCAGAATGTCCACGTCACAGGACCCATACTGTGCACATATGTTCTGTTTGTTGTACAGAAGGAATTGCATGGGCTGCCCACTTAAAGATGTCAACATTCGCAGGAATCGTTCTCTCAGAAATGTCCTCTGTTGTTGCTTCTCTTCATCATCTGCTGGTGCCATCTTTACTTTTGAATTGGGAACTGAAATTTTCCAACCTAAGGCAAAGAAAAAAAAAAAGACATATATGCATCTCTATGGTGTCATACAATTTAGAACTCTACTGACCACATAATTTACAGAATATGCTCAAATCTTTTTAGTGTACACAAGTTGACTTTTGGATTTTCTATCAAGACACAAATGAATTTTATCATGCTTAATACTACAGGGTTCTTTGAGAAATTGTTGCTATTGAGAGATCCATAGCATGAAATTATGCTGATGCAATGGACAGAAAATCCCAGAAATACAGCGACTCCTCCTAAAGCCAAATTTGAATGAGCAAAAAAAAAAAAAAAAAATTGGATATTGATATGTGGAGAGCAGACAGTGAACCGAGACGGGACATCTGCTTGACAAGACCATTGATTGAATTTTTTAAAAACACAAACCTGTTTAAAAAGAAATTGTCATCATTGTAATAATTTGTGTGAAACTATCCTAATTTCATGTATTTGTCAACAATCTACTGCCCGCTCCACTGAGTTTGTTTGTTGACAAATTTTTGTATCAATATTGATGGACTGAGAGACCCCTCGTTCTGACGATCAAGTTATGCATTTAGCCATGTAGAATTGCTTTGATATATATTTCGAGGACTCCATCTTATAAGATAAGAAAGACAGAAGAGTGAACAAGGTCTAGGAGGGCAAGAGAAACACAGTAAAAGTTTAAATCTAGTCTATTTCACCTACAACAGACAATAAGTATTGCATTTAAAAAAACATAGAAGTAAAAAGTACCCCTACAAACATGTATATCATTAGCCTCTGCTTTTCATCCCCGTAATTTACCAGGTTTTGCAAATGTGGTACTATTCATCATAAACTCACTCATCTTACATCTTTAAATTCCTTTGGTGCCAAAATTTAGAACGAAATTTCCCAGCATATCTATGATGTGAGCTCTCTGTTCAGTTTTAAAAAGAATAGTTTAAATCATATTTTTACGAGTGCAGATCGCTTCTGATCTTTTGGGATGGGGCCTTTCCATACTGGCCCCATTTCAATTTAGAGTCAGAGAAGAGAAAGGGACCTCAGGCAGTTTTAACTATCTGGTGTATTTTTCTTTTTCTTATTATCTTCTCATGATTTTATTCTCCATATGGATTGCCAATAAACATGTCAAAACCTTGAAACCCCTAAAATGGTGTTTTACCTGTCCTAAGTAAAGGGATGGTGTGGACTTAATTATGTTTGTCATTCTCTTTCTTTTTGACAAAAACTTCCATTTTCAATGAAATATCTTTTTTTAAAGTAAGCGCCAGTGTATGTCAAATCATGAGTACCAGACGATATTGCCATCATTATTTCATTTTTAGTCTGTTTTCATGAAGCCTGCACATCGACAGCATTGCAGTGCCAGAATGTACAGTAGCACAGTATAAAATAGGGCGCGGGGAGAGGGTCAGATGGGTTTAAACTGATCTCAAATGTAACCACACTGTCACTGTCCACAGCAGTCTTGAAAGCAAACTTTCCCATCACAAGTGCATTGGAAATATCCTTACAAAAACTCATATTATCGCTCAAAAATCTGTTCTCGCAAGTTGACTTAAACTTTAGGTAACTTAACATTAGTTTACCTGCCACAGAAACGTGTTTCTCAACTCTTTAACTCATGAGCCTGATAGGGCAATTCTAATGGACTAAATTCATGCTATATTTAGGGTCATAATAGTGAATTTAAGTCAAATTTGGAACACAACTGATGTTCACATCCTACATCATCCTACATCCGCCATTCCGTCGAAGATGTGAAATTTAATGACGTCTGGCGGTAAATATCAGAACTGGACATGTTGCGTTGGGCCGGGTGACAAAATTCAAAACTAAATGCCGTAAAATGGTGGGGACAGAAACTTCCCGTTGTAGCTTAGTTTTTATACTTCATTAATCAAGCACAACTACAAGTTTTATTCGCAATCCCATGGACGGTCAGATTAAAAGTCTGCCGATAAATGCAGGTGCATAATAAACAAGTAAAAACAATAGAAGTTTAATATAAAGCAAGGTACATATATTATAGATTCAAGATTCAAGATTATCTTATTGACATCATCAAATACATCGAGATATGTGTCATACAGACAGGACGTACAAAACATTAATTATACTAGAAATGTATACTAAAATAATATTAATAAATACATATGTACATAATAAATATCGTGAGGACCATCCGAGCCAACCATGACAATGAACTCAGGGAACTCCGTCTCACTTCCAGAGGAGATGGCGGCTACTGCCCTCTCGTGACAGCAGCGAGAACTACACAAAAAGTAAAGATTAAAACCAACTAAGCAGTGTGCTGGTTTGGGGCAGCACCAGTAAACGAAGATCTGTCAGACAATAGTTGTGCACGCTTAGCTACAATCAGGTTTACATAGTCCAGCACAAGCTTCAGAATTTGGGTGTCCCCATGGTTATATGACATAATAAAAGAAAATCTATCCTGGTCAGAAAGAGAGTCGAAACAAGTGAAGTTGTACAGTTGATGAAAGAGAACATCACGTTCAGGTTTGAAAGTGGGGCAGTCTAATATAAAATGTTTTTCATCCTCAATTTTATTGTTATTACAGAGCTTACAGTATCTCTATGTGGCAGGGGTCTTAGGTACTGTGTGTCTTCCAAGTTCAGTTTGCAATTTATGTGCACTTAAACGTAATTTTGCAAATTCCTTCCTTTTATTAAAATTTGTCGTGAGAGTGTAATTTTCAGTGGAAAAATTTTCCTTAAATAGCTTATAAGTTCGTAGCTTATAGCTTAGTTCATATAAGTGCGGACGTTTACACGTAAAATGTAATCGTGTGATTAATCAAATGTTAAAACTTTGTGACAATACGGCATCTTTACCAACACTCTTTTTCAATGTGTACTATGTTTTTTATTCTATGGACCTATTTTAAGTGCCTGGAATAAAGTTTTCTTTTCTTTATCTTATCTTACAAAAGTAATGAAAATGAAAAACGCTTCAAAAACAGCATCAAAATTGGTTAACAGAATGAAAAATACGTTGAACCAAGTTCTTGAAACTATAGAAAGCCCACAACACGGATATGCTGAGAGAACGAATTAAAAACTGTGGTAACAGTCGCTGACAGGATTTATTGTGTGGTGTGATCGATTTATGCAAAACATACTGTTATGCATGCAAGATGTGGTTTTACAGGAGTGGATTTTGGTGTAAAGAAATGTGAGATTGGAGGGCACATCAAATATAATATTGCATTCGTGGCCCTGGCTCCTTCTAGCTCGACACCATGACCGCCCTATCATTCGTTCTTATAATATTCATTAGCTATTTTGTTTTATAACAAATTAACTAAGAAAGGGTCTTAAGCAAGACTATTTGCACATATGCAAATCCCTATTGCGGGAAAAATACACTAGGCCTACATATATACAGGTCAAAACTAGACGCTATTGACAGCTGACCCAAGATGACAATCAGGGAATCACGATGACGCGACAGATAGCGGGGTATGTAAGATTCCATCTAAACAGCAGCTTATATAGGCAGAAAATATTAGGATCCGAGTCATATTTACTTTCTTTTTAATTAACGTGACTTTCCTTCTCTCGCCTTTTTTTCTTTCGAATTTTATGATATTATCTGCTTGCAAATATTTAGTGTTGGAAGTGTTATAGCTATTATTCTTGTCATGTTATTTTATTTACTTACTTAACTCAATTTATATATTTCAAAACATTTTATTTTCAAAGTATGAATGACAGACACAGTCATACAATTTTTCTAAATTGAATAATCATTTTTAGTAGGCCTGTTTTAGTGGAATGGGATCCCAGTAATTCCGTTATTCTGTTACGGGTTTTTCTTTTCTTTCTTTGTACATTTACGGGTATTATAGGTTTTAACAATGCTTATATGCTTATGTGGCGTTATAATTTCGTACAAGTTTACATGTAATTTATACGCTCCTTTCGACATACAGCTTTTGGGTACAACATATTTACTTTTTGAGATTGAATCTTACAGTTACTCGTTTTCTTCTTGAGGCGGAAAGTTAATGCTGAGTGAGTTTTGGCATGTTTGTCCACATAAATGTACTTAGTAAGACAAATTTATTGCGCTAATTTTGGATTAAATTGTATATCAGGAATGAGCAATCTGATTATTGTCATTTTCGCTGAGTATGCTTGTATTGTGGACTAGTTGCACGAGGTTGCCTATCTGGAAGTCTGGTCCTATACGTACTTTGCTGCGCGGTGATTGGGCTGCGGCGGTGGGGATTTGACCGTCAAAGCTTCGTGGTCGGGTCCCTGTTGCCTTTGTTAAGTGGCTGTGTGGTGGGGTGGCGTCTGGTGTTGAAGCAAGTGCTTCGCATTTTGAAACGATCAAAATACTGGGCTTGCACAATCTGGTCCATAAATATACACTCTCGAAACAAGGGAAGAGATGTTGAGATTGCAAGGTGTGATGATGATGATGATGATGATGATGATGATGATGATGATGATGATGATGATGATGATGATGATGATGATGATGATGATGATGATGATGATGATGATGATGATGATGATGATGATGCAGCAGCAGCAGCAGCAGCAGCAGCAGCAGCAGGGCTGTCCACAGTAAGAGATGGTGGAGCAAAATCCAGAATGCCTGGAGGAAATTATAGTTTTAACCGGAGGTTAGGGGAGCTCATAAAATCGGAGCAAAATCAGGCCTTCAGATGAACTATTCTGGTAACAATTTTGGGACACTTAAACAGCATTCTAGCTGAAAAAGTGGTATGTCACAATAAAATCAATTAAAAAAATACCAACTTATATCTGAAGATCAAACAATTGCGGCAAATTACTAGTCTCTTAAAATTGGTTGTCGCAATTTCTGAAGTCTATGTCGGATTTTTTGCAACAATGCGATAGTTGGACACCCCTGTTAAATAAACATGTGGTAAATGGAGACAATGACTTTCCGTTTCGGGAAAGCCTCTTGTTCGATGTACTATTAGGTGATCCAGAATAAAGAAATATGTTTAAATCAAACAAAAATAAGTCGTTTTCATATATTATTGTCATTGATTGCTTTGTTTTTATGTATTGAATAAGGCCAATAAAATGATTCGAATTGGTATTCATATGTGAAAAAAATCTCTATTTGTAAACAATAACGTCATTGCTAATCCTTTGGTGAAATTTGCCTCTGAAGTGTTCTTGTGCAGAATCACATAAAGCAATTCGAGTGACCAAAAGTTGTGGACTGACCATGGTGCGTGTTTTCTCTCCAAAGTAAGAACGATAAAGACCAGATATGTTATTTTGCAAGGTTAAATGTTAATTTTAACCCTTTTTTATGTGTAATTTGATTTTCTTTTATATCCTAATTGCTGCATTAACGCCTTTCAGCCAAGCTGGGTTTTAAAATTACGTTCTGTTCATGTGGTTGTATCACAAATCTTTCTTCGCATGCAATGTTTATTATCGTCCACCAGGCCAATCCGCCGCAGAGAGAGACCTATTTCTGGACAATTTATCTCACTCCATTTCGTCTGCTATTGAACTTAACCCAAAAATACTCCTAATAACAGGTGATTTTCACGATCGCTGTGTAAGTTGGGATTCTCCCCACACCGACAGTGAACTCGGACAGCGCCTCTTTGATCTGTTGGCTCAAAACAACCTGCATCAGCTCATATCCGAACCTACTCGTGCGTCGCAGTACTCTGTAAACCTACTAGACCTCATGATAACTGACTCCCCCTGGTTATATGCTTAACTCCGGCATACTTCCTCCTATATCCTCTTCTGATCATTCTGTCGTCTTTTGCTCTTTTTCTGTGAATCATTACAAGGATCGCCCCTTTAAGCGCTCTGTCTGGAACTACAAGAGGGCTGATTTTGTCAACTTGAACAATGAACTCCATGATGCTCCTTGGGAAACTGGTTTCACAGTTTTTGACTCCACAAGTGACACTGTGTCATACTGGTCGAACCTATTTATTGACACGTGTAAACAGTTTATTCCGTTCCGCGTGGTCACTATTCGACCCAGGGACAAGCCCTGGATCAACTGTAGTATCAAGAGGCTAATACGGCAGCGCAATCGCGCGTGTAACAGATATTAATGCCAGACACAAAAGCCTCGGCCTCACACGCTCCTCACAACTCAAAATATTGAACGCCTCTTTCAGTTATACAAACGGAAACGTAACTTTACAGTCAACGCTATTAAAAACTCCATTCGTCTTTACTTTACCAAACTCCGATCTGAACTAGACTCAAGAGAGATAAACTCTAAAAGGTGGTGGAACCTTAGCAAATCTATTCTCGGTCACAAACTTTATCAAAACATTCCAACTCTTATTGACGGTGGAAGGAATATTTCTTCTGATATTGAGAAGTCAGTGACCTTCAACAAGTATTTGCTGATCAGTGTAAGACTCCGCATGATGACAATCCTTTGCCCTTGCCCGACCTTGCCTTCCGAACTGAGGCCCGCCTGTCTATATTTCAAGTGCAAGTAAATGATGTGGAAAAGATTTTAAAATCTCTGAAAACCAGTTCTGCTTGTGGTCCTGGCGGTATAGGCAACACCCTTCTTAAATACTGTGCCCCCTCAATCTCACGTTCTCTCACTGATCTGTTCAATCTCTGCTTATCCAACTCATATTTTCCAGATCCCTGGAAGAGGTCCAACTCGTGCCCCGTTTTTAAGAAAAGTAACAAACAGTCAAAGGAAAGTTATAAGCCTATTTCACTCCTCTGTAATGTCTCTAAAGTACTTGAGCGTCTAGTTTATAACGTTTTCTATGAGTATCTAACCTCTAACAATTTACTTTCTGCTAAAAAGTCTGGCTTTAAGAAAAACGATTCCACCATAAATCAACTTGTTAGCATACTTCATACTATTTACAGTGGCCTTGAGTTGGGCCATGAGGCCCGTATGGTTTTCCTGGACATATCCAAGGTCTTTGACAGAGTCTGGCACGCTGGTCTACTTTTTAAACTGAGACAATTGGGGTTTGAAGATCCTGTGTTACTATTTATACTTTATAGAAAGCTATCTCTCAAACCGACTTCAACTTGTTACTATTGGAGGACAGACCTCACCTTGGCTCCCTATAGAGGCTGGAGTGCCCCAAGGTTCGATCCTTGGTCCCCTACTTTTCCTCGTTTACATTAACGACATCACTGTCAACATCACCTGTGACATCCATTTATTCGCAGATGATACCAGTATTCTTGAAATTGTCCACGAACCAATGGCCACAGCTGAAAACCTTAATTATAATCTTACACAAATTCATCGTTGGGGCAAGCTCTGGCGTATGACATTTAATGCCATAAAATCCATCTCAATGACCTTCTCAGCTAAACGACATAAGCCAGATCATCCTCCCCTACTTCTTGGAAACACACCGATACCTGAGGCCACTCTACATACTCACCTTGGAGTTACACTCTCAAGTAACTTGTCATGGCACCAGCATACAACACGTATTGTTAATAAAGCCAGCCAACGGCTTGCTCTTTTACGCAGACTCAAATATAAACTCTCCCGCCAAACACTCATACGGCTGTACCGTACAATGATTCGTCCTATCCTCGAATATGGGTGTGTCCTGTTTGACAATTGCACTGAAAACCTGTCACAATCTATAGAAGCTGTTCAGTATGAGGCAGCCAGGATCTGCCTTGGCGCAACTAGATACACTCCACGTGTCTTACTTCTCGAAGAGCTTGAATGGCAAACTCTGGCAAATCGGAGGAAATACCTTAAACTTATTCTTTTCTTTAAAATGTACAATAGGTTAACTCCACAATACCTACATGATCTCGTTCCTCGTGACGTTACATTCACTACTGGGCGCCTTTTGAGAAATCGTACTGAATTACGCCAAATTAGGTTCACCACCAATCGCTTCGGCGATTCATTTCTCCCGTCTGCTATCAAATTATGGAATAACCTCCCAGTTGATGCTCTTCTCACCAATTCCCTGCCGCAGTTTAAATCTAAATTAAATCTATTACTCTTAAGTGTTAACAAAAAGCCCACATACTTTAAACATGGAAGTCGTTTTCTGAACATATGCCACACGCAGCTACGTCTTAACTTCTCTGTTTTAAATGCCCATCTTCATCATGTCAATATCCTTCCAGCCTCAACGTGTGCATGCTCTCATACCACTGAAGATACGAAACATTACCTTTTGTTCTGCCCTAAATTCACTGTGCAAAGGGTCCGTCTACTGAAAACTGTGTGTCACTTACTCGCTCCAGGTGTAAATCCGACTTTAATAGTTCAGTGCTCTAGTGACATTTTACTAAATATTCTCTTGAAAGGTACTGAGGACTTGCCAGACACTGATAATGTATTCATCTATGAGGCTGTTCAGACATTCTTATCAGAATCTAGACGTTTCATCTACTAATTTAATATATGATCTAATTATAAGTCTCCACTATCTGGCATCAATTGTATTATTCGTGTACAAGCCGTGAATTTAGTCTTCTGTTCTCGTCCAGTGTGTATTGTATCTATTCCTGTGCGTTCTTTTATGTACTGGAGAGCCTCCAGATTAGTCTTTGTGTACTATTAGGCAATCCAGAGAAAATAAATATGTTTATACTATTATGTGCCTTTGAGCATGTTTTGTTTGATGAATTATTTGGGTTTTCTGTTTAAGGTTAAATGACTGTATTGCTGCATACGTTGTGTGTGTGGACACGAGTTTGCCAATACAAACTGACTGTTGTAATCACGTATTGCTTAATATGCTGATCGTATATTATGTTTGATATCTTACCGACGACTGGACTGTTGTCTTTCTGTGCGACTGGATAAGCTTTTATTGACTGTACTATACTGGGTACCTTCCTCATAATGTTTTTGAGTATGTTTGCATTTGAAACGTGATGTTATCAATAATGAAACAGTTTGTATTGTCTTCCCCTTTTGTTGATGTATTGGATGACGGGAAACTTATTGCCTGCTCAGCCGACTCAGTGAGGTGTTGAATTTTGCTCACTCAGAATGTTTTCAAAGGAGGTGTTTTCATATACTCGATTATGCTAATATTTGGGTTAAATAGGTTTCATAAAAACATCTGCTTGTAAATGTTTGGCGTTGAAGAGCCTTAACCCTGTTTTACGGTTTAATTTAATTTTGACGTTACATCGATTTACAAACTTACATGAGGTAATTTGTGCCATCGAAATATCGTGATAATTGTTTCATTCAAGATACGAACGATGAGTCAAGTCATAATTTGTCCAGATTGAAGGTTGATTTTGAGTACTATTGTTGGATTCTAATTACCTTGTTATTCCCCATCTGGGTTTTCTTTCGTGTTTGTACATTTACGGGTTTCAACTGTATCACAGGTTTTGAGAATGCTTGAAGGTATGTATAACTATTATTTTGCACGTGTTTACATATCTTCAGTATGTGCCTTTCAACATACACATAGCTTCTGGGAATATTTAATCTTGCATTTATGCATTTCCTCTTGAGACCGAAAGTTTAGGTTGAATGAGTTTTTGCCATGTTTTTCGGGAATTCATTGTGCTAATTTTTGAATCAAATTTTGTCGGAAATTAGAAATATGATTATGAAATGATCTTCATTTGTAAACACTCAAGATTTCAGTGCACTCGAACCCTTAGCGTGAAATTCGCTGTAAAGTAGTGTTGTGCAAAATCACATAACACAATTTGAGTATTCGAAAGGTGTGTTTTCTTTCCAAAGTTATACCAATGTAGCATAGGTATATAATTTTGCAAGTTTACATGCTAATTTTAACCATTGAATATGTAATTTATTTCCTTCATATCATGCTTGTTGCATTTACGGATTTTAACCCAGTTGTGATTTAAGATTACTTCATGTCCATGGTTGTGTCATTCAGATCACATGAGCCCCTACACCCCCCCCCCCCATACTGGCGATCTGTTTGAACTGAAACAGAATAGGTACATCCTAAGAGATGGTTCCATAATTTTGCTACCATGTTTTAAAACAGTAAAATTTGGTAAAAGGTCATTCAGGTATGAAGGAGCAAAGCTATGAGATCATCTCCCTCTCAAAAAATCAAACAAGCCGAAAACCTGACAGTTTGAATGGACTGGATGTTCCTGCCTACAGTGTACCAATCACTAGCTTGTATTATGGTAATGTAGTCCTTTGTCAGTCGTTACAGTTTTATAATGATGGACTCTATGGCACCACACCAACGACCACTGTTTATTTGTACATGTTATTGTTTTAATTCATTTTAATGCAGTACTCTTAATAGCATAATGTGCTTAATCATATAAATGTGTAATTTTTTATATAACCGATTTAGACACAATTGTTTCGACGGGACAGACAGAAGGGCTGGCTATGGGCATCATCGTAGGACCCCACCGACGCGACGAAGCTCATCGACCATGCGGTGAGAAGATTGGGTCACACGACGACTGTATTAGATAATTTTTCAAATTTTTCACAATGTCTTCTTGAATTGCCAGAAAAATGATCTTGTTGTCTTCAAATGTACAATTTGGGGATCCAAACCAAACTGTTTCTGAAGTGATAGGAACAAGACAAGAAATGCTTGTATGTAGTATAAACTTGCACAGTATAAACTGGACTTACGAAAAAGTAATGCGAGGTAGTTCTGCACCTTGCCCACAATTTTGGGACTTGCACAAACCAATGGTGTGTAAATGAGCTTTTAGTTGGCTCCGGCCCATCCGCAGTCTTGCATGAATAACAGAAGAGTATCTACTGCCAACATAGTATAATTTAGTCTCTTTAACTGAGCAGGGGAATTTCCAATATATGTGTTTCTTGAATTCATTGAGCGAGTCAGAATTTGGAATGTTGAGCATAACTGGTTCCAAAGTCTTGATGTGCTGGGGAAGAAAGTATTGTTAAATAAGTCTGTCCTAGCTCTAAAATGGGGAAGGTTACCAGCTTGCCTTGTATTGTATCCGTCCTGGTTTTGCTTGGAATGAATGATTTCACTTTGCTATTCTGGAACTAAGTGATGGGTAATTTTATACATTTGAATTTACTTGTTCATTTCTTTACTTTAAGCTACAGTTTGGAGACCCGTTTCTTTACATAATTTGTCGTGTGGGGGTGTTTAGCATGGCACCAGAAATGACACGAGCAGCATCCAGCTGAACAATTTCTAGTCTTTGAGAGTCGCCCTGTGTGCAGCCAACCAAGACCGCACTACCATATTCCATGAGAGGTCGAACAAATGATTTGTATATGATTTCTCACGTTTCTCAATCCACTTGGACCTTTTCATATTAAGTTTTTAGAAGCTTCAGAATAAGGTCTGTATGATTGTTCAATCGTAGACCATATCGTAGTATTATCAAGAGGTGTTTATGTTGGTCGACATGTTTGTATTTGTGTCTTTTTGCCCAGAACCACTTCCTAGTAGTCAATATCCTATTCCGCAGTTCGAACTCTTTACTCTCCATAAGCTAACCTGTCCCTGTCTAACCTGTATACATATGGAATTACTATTGTCTATATTGCACACGTTCCTCTGTAAAATTTTGACATAGGCTGTATCAGCCCAAATAAATTAAAGGCAGCAGAAGAAACCCAATAATGTTGCAACTGATGATTTTGGAAACTTAAGGGTGGGTGATCGACTTGATTTCTCTACCGAAATACTAACATGGCATCCGTTTTCAGGGCGTTAAATGTTACCAATTAATCCGTGGACCAAGAGTCAACAGAAACCAAGTCCGCATTTAACGTATCAGCGGTTAGGAAGGGATTCTCAACAGTGAGATATAAAGATGTATCATCAGCAAACAGTTTGATTTTACAGTGAACATTATCCACGATATCATTAATAAATATAAGAAATATCAAAGGGCCGAGTACAGAGCCTTGACGGATGCCAGCGTTAATAATAGTACCCCAAACTTAAGGCTTTACCATTGATGACAACCTTTTGCTGACAATTAGAAACATAATTTTTAAGCAAAAATTGTGATATTCCACTATGCTTCAATTTAAATAGAAAATCTTGCTGCCAAACTCGGTCAAACGCTTTGCTGATGTCCAAAAAGACCACTCGAACCTCCTTTTCGAGATCATCAGCAAGAGAAAGTTCATTATAGAGGGATAACAGCTGGTTTACAGTTGAATCTCCAGGCATGAACCTGGACTGTTAAGAAGACCAAAGCAGATTATCTCTGAAGAAATTAAACACGTATTTAAAAAACTACTTTTTCCATATCTTTTTCAACATAACTTAGGAGTGAGATTGGTCGATAATTATTATATAAGTGTCTATCACCTTTTTTGTGCAGAGGCGTGACATGGGCCTGTTTCCAGGAACTAGATAAGATTTCCTGATGCCTTGACATATTGAACAGACCTGTAACAGAATCGGAAATAGATGGCGTTGCTTCCCGCAGTAAAATGACACTGACTCCTTCTGGACCCGTGGCTTTTGTGACATCAAGACTTTTTAAGATATCTAAAACTTCTTGATTGATCTGGATTGAGCTAAGAAACATTTCAGGCGGATTTATGTCTGTCAGTGTACCGGCATTGGATGTGTCAATGTTACTCTGGTTGAGGAAAAACTTCTTGAAAATTTCCGCTTTGGAGAGGTTATCGGTAATATGACTATCATTATGAAGTAATGAGGGGATAGTCGAGGATTGATTATGATTCAGTAAATATTTGACCATACGCCACCAAGCTTTGTTCCTTTGATTCACATTGCTCAATGAGGCTCCTAGTCTGTTTTGTGGGTTTCTTCTGCTGCCTTTAACTGTTCTTGGTATTGGCTGTGGATAGCATTGTAGAGAGATACCACAAGTGTATGTCATATTTGTTCTCTTTAGCATTATTGTACGGACAATAAACTTGATTCCACAAGTGTATGTCATATTTGTTTTCTTTAGCATTGTTGTACGCACAATGAACTTTTTGTCTTGCGCAGGGAAGTAAGGAATTAAGCCATGGTAAGTCCAATGGTGGCACTTATAGATTTACTTGGTATCTTTTTTTTTGCAATATTAATAAATTAGTCCAATTGTTGCAACAAACATAAACAATTTCCGAATTAAGACAAGCATCCCAATTATTATGATAAGGAAGAGTAGATTGTGGAAGGGGGGAGAACCATGGTTCTCGACTGGCTTTATGGCATATTTGCTCTGAAGCTTCCTTAGGGTTCTGCTGTGGGCAGCGCAAACCACTTGGGTTTGCAGCTTAATGGAGGTCTGTCTTTGCCAAAGGCAACGAGTAGCCATGTCTCAAGGATATTTAAGATTCAAAGAATCATCTGTAATGGACTCCCATTGTGCGTGAAAGGCAGAAAGGCAGCCACCGAAAGGGTGCTCCAAAGAGTCTGAAGCCATGGCAGAAGAGAATCCTGAAGCTTGGCGGTCCAGCATGCCAGAGTCTGGATCCCTGAGGCTTACCGCACTTCTTGGCACTGCTGAAATGCTTACCCTTCTCAGATCACCGCCCACTCTTCCTAGGGGGTCATGTCACCGAAGACAGTGTATGAGCCAAAGGTGGAGTAGGCATGGTCTGAGCACTATGCTTTGGGAATGAGGCGGTTGAGGACAAGAGTCTGTCAATGCCTTGGTGTGTGTCTGATCAGTGGAGTGGGCCTGAAGGTCCTGTGCCTGGTGAATGACTTGCACCATCTCTCCTCCAAACAAAGTTCCAGAGAAGAGGGCCTTGTTCTGCCTCTGTGGAATATCGCGTCAGGCAACCGCTGACCCTGGAGGTAGGCATCCCTCCATAACAAACAAAGGCTAGCCTCTAATGTGCAGGTGGTTTGGACCTGGTGGCCAACTACTCACAACAATGTAATGCCTGGTCAAGCCAATCCCGCACAGCCTCTGTGATATGAACAGAGCCCTTGAGGTCATTCAAGAGGGACCTCAAGGCTGCCATGGAGACATCCGAATATGGAGCTGTAAGGACAGATTCCCTGGGATCCTCTTCAAGACTCCTACAGGCCTCAGCAGACATAGTGATGGACTTCGGCTGCCAAGCATCACACTCCTCCCAATCCAAATCCAGCTGCATTGGATAGGAAGGGAAGATCTGCTCAGGTGCAGAGTGCCACCATCCCTGTACATCTGGCTTTGGAAGGAGTCACCCTAAGTCATCACTGAGAAGTCTGCTGGCAGGGGGGTCCAAGTGGAGTTCTGGGGACTCCAGAGTCCTGGAGCCAAGCGAAAGCTCACTCAGGGCAGAGGCAGCAAGCTGCTCTGCTGAAAGAGTCTGCTTGCACTTGGCGGCAGTGTTGCCAATGGCAGAAGATGGGGTCTCCAACTGCAAGTGCTGTTCCTCATGTAGCTCAAGCTCCAGAGAGGGGGCAAGGCACCTGGCTTAAAGGCGGGAGGTATCAGGATTGCCAGCTGTTCATTCTGAGGCAGACCCAGCAGAGGTGCAGGAGGCAAAGCCGGCACTCCAGCTAGCTTTTCCTCCTGCAAGGCTGCGAAGATGGCACTTGGGTCACCGGAGGCCACGACTTTTCAGAGACCTAAACAGCTGATATCTGTCCTACAGATACCTCTGGAATAGTGATTGAACTAAACTTGAGGTTTCTTGGGCATTATGCCTAGACACAGAGGTCTAGGTATGGGTGGTCAAGAGGTAATTTTATGCCACTAATAATCAGATAAGGCAATTTGGAAAATCGATTGCTATGGAAACTATTCAGTAGCTGTGGAAATTGCTGCCAAAATTTAGAATATTGGTTATGGAAATTCAGGAAATTGGTTGCTATGAAAACCAGTTGGTTGCTACAGGAATTTTGAAAATTGGTTGCCATGGAATTTGATTTGTTGCTATGGGAATACAGAAAGTCAGTTACCTTGGAAATTGGTTACTATGGATATTAACTGGTTGCTACACAATTAAAAAACATGTTGTTATATGGAAACTACTTGGTTGTTAGGGAAACAAATGGTTGCTTGGAAACCAATTGGCAAAAGTGGTAGTCAAACAAGTATCAAAGCCTTCATATCAAACCCTTCTGGGTAAATTGTGCAAGATGAAAACCATATTATCATTATCCAGCAAACACATGGAAAAAGTATCTCCATTACTTGTTTCTTTTTTTATATCTAAATTTGCAGTGGCTCAAATTCTGCCCAAAATATGAGACCTATACTTTTTAAGCAACTTAGAGATACAAATTTCGCTTTGTGCATATCAACACACATAATCTTAATTCCATTCAAGCATGCAGATTTGTTTCTACTTTGAAGGTATGTAATACCATATTTAATAACTGATGCATAGTATGAATATTACTATGTGATAGTTCAATGATGTAAATTGTAAATTTACATCTGTTGGCAAACAATTGCAATGAACTGCTTTTAGAGGAGGGCCCTTAGCACCATGTAGAAAGTCTCATGAGAAACTGGGCTTAAGTAAAAACAAGACAGGGACACCTACAGGGATACTGGTAACACAGTACATAATCATGGCCCCACACCTGTGTTACGCAGTATCCCTGAATCCATTTACAACATAAAAGATCAACTTATTTCCTGGGCCTATGAATTAAATACCAGTTTTTTTCACAGAAACAGTCAAACATTCAAAACAAAATAAATTGCACTTGTGTTAAAACATGTTTTATTGGAATTTCCATACAATTAATGAGTATGGCACTATGTTATATTAATCTTTCTTTCTTCCACTCTGTCTCATTTTATATCCATGTACCAGCAATTTTTGGCCCTTTTCTTCATTATGTTGTTTATTCTTACATGGAAAATGACAAAGGAAGTTTCTATAGGTTGACTCAAATCTAATTTTGAATTACTCTGCCATTCCCGAGAACAATAAGCAAGAAACACCATGTTGAAGGGGTGATTGCATTGCTGTCACCTTGTGTGCCATTACACAAGTGATACAATTTATTTTCCTAATTTTGCAACAAAACTTGGTATTAATACAATGACCATCTTGGAATCAGATACAGCATCAGAGACAAGACTCACGAGTTCAATTTTGGAGACCAATTACTCAGCCTTTGGCTGTATAATGTATCCCCAAAATGGATCTTCAGAATTTGTTTCACCTGTGAATAGCTCTATCAAGACCAGTAACTCCCCCAGGAGTGGTCTTCCAAGACAGGGGCGATTGTACACCTAATTTAACTCTTTCAGTGCCAACTGTGGCCACAGTTGAAATATTTAACATGAACTGCTCCAAATACAATTTGCAGACCACCTGCAGTATAAGACACCTTTTTCTCAGCAATATGGGTGGTCTTAAATATCAGATACCACTGTACAACTAAACCTGTCTTGAAGGACCAGTCAGAGGGAGGGGTCATCAGATTGCAGATCTCTCTTAACAGGTGGTCTCTCATTAATTTTGAAGTAGAAAAAGCACAAAAAAGTGTATGAGCTGAACTGAACTGAATGGCCCTATCTAGACTAGTAACTCCCCCAACTCTTTTAAAAGCCAACTGTGTTAACAATGCAGTGGAACCATTTAAAATGAACTGCTCTGAATTATAATAAAGATGCTCTAGTCGTGTTCCTTGCAAAAACTACCAGCATGCCTGTACTTATATAGAATATAATAGTTCTGAGCAACAGCTTTCCTAGGTGTATTTTGGGTACATTGTGCTCAAGACATGATTAGGAAAGCTGTTCATTCAGTCCAAAATGTAGCATTAAAAGAGACAACAGAGTCTGTTCCACACTTCCAACTACCTTCTAATGACACTTCCAATCTTGGTTTTTTGTTTCTTATTCAACTTGTCTTCTATACCTGTAACACAATCTGTCAGCATAAACATTGTTTTAAGGAAGGATCCTACCTTGACACTTAAAACCATTCACACCTTTGAAATAGGAGAGTGGCGACTCCATAACTGAACCTTAATGAACTTGGCCTGTCCCGGCCAGAACACCTGTGGTGTGAAAGTACATTGTATGGTTAAATTCCATTCATGCTCAAGCCTGTTCAACATACACATGATTTGTTTTGGAAGAAATTGGTTCTCAACTCACCATTTTCATCTTACTTTAGCATTACAGACACATTTAGAGTACACCAAAATGACATTTTCTTTACTTCTTAATATCCAATGGAGAGTCCCACCTTCAGGAACAGTATCACACAAAGGCCATCCATGTCAAATATAGTTTCCTGAGTTTCCTCACCATTTTACTGTGTTATCCCATTCGAGCATATGAGGCATGTAGGAAATCTATGATAAAGCCTCAACTATAAACCTATATTTTGAATGCTAATCCATAATTAATATAAAAATTATGGTACATATGTGTAAAGAAAAAAATTTAGAAACATTTCAGAGTTTTTTTTTTTTTTTTTTTTTTTTTAAATTTTTGACGGAAGAATCAGGGGGTATGTAAGAGGGTGGCCCTTAGAAGGGACAATATGGTATTATGTCACTTTTTGTTTTTCCTGGAGGTATTTGTTTGTACATGAAACATGCATTCTAGTGTGTGAACACTGTATAGTTCAGTGAAATCCATTTTGAAAACCCACAGAAAATTCACATCTGTGGTCTATCAAGTTTGATGGTCTTTCTTTCATTGCAAGTTGCTAACATTTAGAATTCAGCATATGGGATTCGCTAAGTGCTCAAATCTCATGATGGATGTTGCATAATTCTTGTAAAAGAGGTTTTTAGTAAATTCCATCATCACTTAACATTTTATTCTTGGGCCCAGTGCTCAGTAGTTGGCTGGTCAAGAGGTTAAGTTCCTGTCAACAATTACCAATGTTTTACTCGGGGTCCACAGGGGTCATAAATATCATGGAAAATCATGGAATTTTATTGATGAAAAAATAGTCCTTCAAAGTCATGACAGTGCAACATTAACACAAACACAAACACAACTTTACATACAAACACAGTAGTTGTCATATACTGACAAAAACCTTGCAATATCAAATACTGTGAAATTAAGAAAATTGCTACCTCATCAATATTCAGTAAAATGCAAAAATATAGTAACTCACAAAATAGGTTTTCAAAACTTGAGGGGGAGAGGGAGAGATAGCAACTGGTATTACTGATAGACCAGTCTGATGTGCACTATATTAACCTAACTAACATCCAGGGAATGTGTATTATGACAGAACCAAATAAAAGAGATAGAAAAAAAAAATGAAACACAGACACACATGTTTGTTGTTGCTTTACATGAAGTATGCCAGGATGCATGTGTACAGGCAATAAAAAGTGACTTATGCAAATGCTTTCATTAAAGACACTGTCCTTCCTAAGCAGTGAAAACACATATACTTGTCCTGGAAATTGACAGTGACAAAACCTGTAGCCTGCGTAATAGTTCTGAAGCCTCTTTACACAGCACACATGAAGCATCTCTTCATTCTTTGTTCTACTACTTATTATGCTCTCTGGCACCAGGTGGCAGCAGGACGCGGGACTCAGGATAACTTTATTTGATCAACATACATGATTACATTATTTTCAATGGACATGACACATTTGTGTACAATTGTATGATTGATCAGGGAGACCTTCATTAAGACAGTATTTTGTCGCTATCATGAAGGCCATCCTAATTTGATACTTGAACAATACTGAAATGATGGCAAAATATTAATAGTTTGAGGAGTACTTGTTACAAATCATATAAGAGTTACTATAGATGATAAAACTACAAGAAAAATATAGTTAGCATCTAAGGAGAAATAAACAAAGACGATGCGGTGATGCATAATATCACTAGTTTCCCCATACTACAGGCAACTCAGGGGCTGATTATTTTCTCACCTGCCCAAAGCATTTTACCCATATGATACTGATTTCAGTCTCACATCCCCTTGTATCATTGCAGTCAATAAAATTGCTACCTGCCCACATGAGCCAGCTTTAAAAGGAGTGGCTTGTGTACTTCGTCTGCTTTATGAAGTAATACTGTAGCAGTGACGTGACTACTATGGTGAATGCCATTCATAAGAACACAGAGTATTAAAGAAGCATGTTTGCAGTTTTGGTGCATGAATAAAAGTTCATGTTTATGAAAGTTGGTCTCCCAAAATGGTGTCATTGAGAATCATCTGTTACTCCAGGACATGTTTTAGTGATTAAGTATGGAAAAGAGTCCTGCGAGAGAAAAATCTTGTATGCTTTGCACATGGGCTACTCATTTGGTCATTTTTGTTTGTTTGTTTGTTTGTTTTTGGCTTTGTCTAACTTTGCAAAGCTGAATAATGTCCCAACTCATGTCCTAAATGCTTTGCCATACAAGATTCACTCAATCTGTGTCAGTCACACAACTACATTTCCCCATTTTGTAAATACATATAAAAATACATATAATGTATAGTATAAATTTGATAAGAAAAATACTATAGACAAATGAGACACCAGTTCATTTGGCTCACTGTTCCCTCTTTATATGAGAAGTTGAACAAACTCTTTAACTCTAGCACAACATAATCAGTATTGCTAAATAAAGATATTCTTGGCTGGTACTAAAATGTTCAGCATAAATATAACATGTACACTGTATTATGACATCAGTTGTCCCTTTTTGGACACCCCCCTTCCGCAAAAAAAAAACAAAAAACAAAAACAAAAAAAAAAAACAAAAACAAAACAAAACAAAACAAAACAAAACAAAACAAAACAAAAACAAAAACAAAAAACATTGGAAACTTATGAAAAGTAACCACAATAATGGAGTTAGTTGCCTGTTCCTCAAACACCACACTGGAATTACCATAATGAACTGTCAGTATAGTCTACTGTGGCCTTCAAGCTGTTGTACCATCTGCTCCCCAGAAAGACATGCTAATGAAGGTACAGTGGTTCCCCTCTTATCAGGCCCCCCTGAAGAGAGGCCATCCCCTCTAGAAAGGCCACTTCTCCATGCAGCAAGTATGGGATTTCCATAATATACTCCCCCTCAAGAGAGGCCACCCCTCTTATAAGGCCACATTTCTGGTGCATTTGGGGTGGCCTTATAAGAGGGGGTCCACTGTACATGTTTCTCACACTTGACCAGACAGAAACATTCAGATGTGCAAGCATATAATTTTTTACCAGGAATGCAGTCAGCTATCAGACTTGCGAAATGTGCCCCGTTTTCTGATCAAGATGTGAAGAGCCAATGCTCTCTCAAACACTGCCTGAATATCCCTGGCAATTTTTCAGTGAAGATCTCTGTCAGTACAGGTCCAAAAACGATATAGTTACTGTTTACCTATTTCTGACTTCATGTAAGTTGTCAAAGTGTCAGATGCATTGTTAAAAAGTGTTATCCAAACAACTTAAGCAGACTTTGCCTGCTATGGTATACCTGAGGCATTCCTGTCCGATAATGCACCTCAGTAATTCCATTGATGCATTTGGCCAGTTTTGTATTGAATATGGCATTAATCAAACTACCTCCTCACCCTATAGCCCCCAAGGAAACAGTAGAGCAGACTCTGCTGTTAAAGTGGTCCAGCCTCCACTTGAAAAGTCTACAGATTTCAACATGGACTTACTACTTTATTGAAACACACCTCAACATTGGCACACTCAAAGTCCAGCCAGGCATTGTATTGGGAAGTGAACAAGAACCACCATACCGGTGTCAAATCAATTGTTTGACACACGGTACTGCAACCACTCTTATGCACAGGCTCATCACTAGATGACATCTTCATGGAAGGAAGACCTACACCTGGGCACAGTAAAAAATCTTCAATCTAAGTGATTTTTCTATGGTGTTTACTATTTTTTTTTTATGTCATTAGTTTTGTGAAAGCTATGTGATCATTGTGGATGTTATCAGAGGACTTTTCACTGGCTATTTGGAAATTTGAGAGTGTGTGGATCTTTGCTTTCGTTTTTACCTGACTGTCTTGGTGCCACGTCCATATTAAACTTGTTACATATGGCTCACGTAGATAGATCTGATATTGGTACATTGATAAGGGCCTATACGGAAGCCTTAAATAAGGACCCTGTGGAATTGGTAGTAAAATCTGCTGTGCAGGCAGCTAAATCTGCCATTTAAGATTTGGATTCTGGCCATGCTGATACACGTTCAAGAGTTTCTAGCTCCCCAGCTCAGTCAAGGTTGAAGAGGTCCTGCCTGAACACAGGTGGGGATTCTGGATCATTGATCCATGAAAACATAAACACTGATCTGGCAACACAATTGGAATTAACTCTTCCTGATGCTTTGGTACATACACTGCCGGAAGCTAGTTGTGTTGCGTATTGCATACGCCTCAGTATATTATGGTAACCGGAACCGGAAATGGTACAAAAACCTGTTACTGTAAGCGGGAATAAACTAGTACTACAGTAGTCTATGACTACGCCTTACGTCTTGTATGTAAGATACAACATAATTACGGTGAAGAAAGGATCATTGCGTTCATTTCTCTCATACTATCTGACAGTGAAAAGAACTACTCCGTAATAGAAAAAAAAAGAGATAATCGGATGCTTCTGGACCATCAAACGTCTTCACACATTCTTGTGGGGCATACCTTTTACTCTCCAGACAAATAAAAAACCATTGATCCACATCTTAACTACAAAAGGCTATGCGTTAGACCATACAAGTCCGCAGATTAATAAATGGATGGCACGTATGCCTGAATACAACTACACTTCAAAATTCATATCCGGAGTGAATAACATTGTAGCCGATTGCTTCAGTCGCTTGCCCATACAGCCAAATGCTGAATAATATACACATGATCTACAGGATGAATGTACTGCGTACATTCAAGATGGCGTCATTAACCGCGAAGAACTTAATGATGCTATTTCAAAGGACATTGCGATACAAACCGCAATAAATTACATCAACTCCAAATGGCCAGAACGAAAGATGTTACAAGGCACATTACGTACCTACCATGATGTAAAGGGGCTAAAGTTCAAGTGGCAGTTCAAGTGGCAGCCACCGGCAAGGAATAAGAGCCACTTTTATATTTTATTGTGGACAGTCAGGCCACCTTGGATAAGTGGAAACTTGCTACATCTTGTATCGTTATGTGGTAAGAGTGACAATATTTACTTAATTACATGGCTTCATTGAATTTGGTCCATTTTGGAAAAATTTGCAAAGTGGAAGACTCTCCTTTTACTTGCCTGCATTGCGGCCATTCAACCAGTGACTTGATAGAATTTCAGAGACACATGTGGGTTGAACTGAGTACATTATCTCTTGGAACAGTTTGCATTGATCCAGCATATTGTAATTGGCAGGATTGCCCAATACTACTTTCACTGAGGAACTTAATGCTATGGCAACTATAAGCTGTTGTCCCTTGCTTACATTTTCTATTCATTATCATAGCAACCACTAAAATGGTTCAATTTTTATGCACACCTTGCCAAGTACTTTTTGAGTCTTACGGAAGCCTACGATCACATGTCAACATTCAACACTGTGTGCTGTTTTACATCTATATAGCAAGCTGTGCAAATTTTGTGAGTTTATGGCAAGCCAAGCAAACACAGTTCGAGAAATTACGTATTTAACCCATCGAATTAGTGGACACATTGCTGTTGCTGGACATAACGGTGTGAGACAATATTCTATGGAGCATTTCAGACTATGAATTGCTAAAATAAGAGCACCACCATCACGTGGCAATGAATGTAGCTTCTTGTGAACTTTGGGGCATCAGATTATAAAATCAAACTTGGACCTGTTTAAAAAAAATGGATCCCAATCAGATGGCTGGATTCATGCAAGGCATTAGTGACTTAGTTACAGGTCTTGACGCCCATCAGATGCAACATTTTGCTGCCCAAGAGAACCAATGGCATTTAACACAGTGGAAGGATCGACTAAAAGGGCTTTGTAAGCAGATAAATCTGTGTGATGGTGAAGTTAGTGCTCAAACAGGCAATTATTTGTATGACATTGAGCTCTTATAGCCACAATTAGTGGAGGACAATGGAGGTTTAATCTACATAGTAAGCCAGATTGCTTGTGGTGCCCTCCGCCGGGAAGTGGAGGGCCACTTGTCTTCGCAAGCAATGCAAAGATACCAGGTCCCCTGGGACCAGTTAAAATCCCACACTGAACGGTCTTTCTTGTCAATAGATGAACAGGAAGAACTTAGGGTAGATGTCGAGCGTCTTTGTCAAAGAGAAGGGGAAACCCTAGCCTCATATACTCGTTGTTTCAGGAAGACTGTTCAGCGGGCTTACCCTACACCAAAGTCAGCAGATGCAGACCATATTGTCCTGCGACACTACCTTAAGGGCCTTTTGAGCTCTGACTTGGCCAAGAAGGCAAGTTTGGAGCAAGTCTGTTCTGCAGGCAGGTCTGTGAGCAGTAGAATGCTAAGTTAGTTATTGAATATTTTGTGTCCCTGAATATTATCTAGGGCAGATACTTGTTTAATCAGCGTTGTTCATAATTGTGCAAGCTGGACTTGAAGTACTCCATTGTAGATCATAAGTGGTTTCATAGTGGTGTAATCTGTTAGGCACTTGTTATTCGTGATGATGTGATATTGTATAGGTCTTTATCTGAAGTACTCTATTGTGAATCAAAGTGGCGACCATTCAGTGATGGACTTTATCAGTTTATGGCTGCTGGTATAATAAGTAGTATAATACTGTGGTTCTCATGGAAGTATGGATTCCCATCGGACAATATTATACATTAAAGGAGAGCCGACATGTATCGTGATAGATAGAAACATTTTCAAGTATATAATCTAAAGTAGGGAATCGGTAATCTTGAAGAGTGGTCGTGACAATTTACAGTGTCTCTTTCGCTTTGTTGTATAACGAAGAATATATGTATACTGTAACTGACGAAAAATAAAAGACTTCTGATTTTGATCGTTCTTGAATCAACGGTGTAGACTTGTCTATTATTGAAATGATTAATCTACTGTGAACAAGCAATCTTCTGACGCATATCAACTAAGCCCAGATGTATTTAGTGAGGTTGATCTGGTCAGCGTGATAATGGTTAACTTTACAATGGCGAGCTTGCATCAGGATTGAATTTTGAGTATTCTATGGCTGGGGTATATCTATGCAATGTTTGCGAGCGGGAACAGTTCCACACATTGGATAATCTGAGAAGACTCATTTATAAAGAACACTGTGGTTCGTATTATATTTATATCCTGAAATATCATCATTGTGACCTGGAGGTAGCAGAGGCCACCAATACTAAGGACATTGGTAGGGCGACACATCTAATAAGACAACACATCTTGTGGGCCAAGCATGTGGGTGTTCGACTATATCATGTTTTCCGGAGAGCAGAGGAAGTGAAGCGCAGTAGGGCACTGCCATCCCATCTTAAAGAATTTTATTTGCATTGAGTTATTGTACCATGGATCAACAGCAATTTGAGGGACTGACAGCAAATATTGCGGGTTTGGTGCAAAACTTTGCCGCCATACAAAATCGTTTTCAGAATGATCAACCAGAACAATCGAACATTTTGTGCAGAAAAGACAAGATACAGCCTCTCTGTGCTGGATTTACAACTTGCGATGGGGAAGTGAGTTCCCAAACCCATAATTACCTCTATGGCATTGATTTACTTGTACCATCTTTGCAAGGGGATCCAGGTGCCATTATTCAAATAATCACTAGAACTACCAGTGGGCCTCTGCGGCGGGAACTTCAATGCTATATAGATAGCCAAACAGAAGTGAGAGACCAAGTACCATGGGCTAGAATAAAAGGCCATATAAAGAGAACATCGCCGAGCGAGTGGTTCTTCAGCAATGCCTTAAGGGCCTAAAGTCAGCAGAATTAGCCAAGACAGTAAGCTTGGAACTGGCACATCAGAATTTGGATGCTGCGCTTATGTTCATTGAAAGAATCAAGGCTGGCCTCAAAAGGTATGCCGGTCTAAGATGGGGAGAAGAACTAATGGAAACAGCGGCCCTTCAACTGGCTCCTGCAGTAGCACAGGCTTCAACGTCACAAGAGGCAGTAGTGGAGACTTTGTGTAAAATGCAACAAGGGCAGGAGAAGTTAATGACAAGCTTTAACAACTTGGAGACCAGCCTGAAAAACCCGGGAAATGGTGGACCCAGGCAACACCAGCCGAGGCAAAATCAGTCACTCAGTGTATCTACCGGACAGGCGACGATTTCATGTTTTATCATGCCCCGATTAGACAAAGACCCTATGGTACCCCCTTGGCCAAGAGGAAGATAGTGGATGAGTGTGTGGATCAGATGCTAAAAGATGACATAATCTATCCAAGTAACTTTCCCTGGGCTTCCCCTGTTTGTTTGGTTCCTAAAAAAAGATGGAACTATACGGTTCTGTGTGGACTATCGTGCACTAAATGATATCACTGCGAAAGATCGCTATCCTTTACCCCTCATACAAGATATATTTGACCAACTAGGAGGTAAACAAATATATAGCGTATGTGATTTAAAATGCGCTTATAACCAACTTCCTGTAGCTCCAGCAGATCAAGATAAAACAGCTTTTGTATGCCATCGGGGGTTGTTCAATTTTCGGGTCGGATCTTTTAGTTTGGCAAACATGCCAAGTATTTTTTCAAAGAACTATGGAATTAGCACTCAATGATCTGCTGGGTAAGTGGGTGTGGGTATTCCTTGATGATTTGGTTATAGCCTCTTCTTCCGTTGAGGAGCATCAACGAGATCTTGAGGCAGTATTTGCACGCTTACCAGCAGCCACATTACATCTCAAACCTTCCAAGTGTCATTTTGGGAGAACTAAAATTAAGTTGTTGGGATATGACATCACCCCTGAAGGCATACAGAGTGATCCAGGGAAGGTGCGTGCCATTGTGGAGATTCCACCTCCCACCACAGTAAAGCAGGTTCAATCTTTGGTAGGTATGGTCAACTACTACTCAAAAACCATCCCAAATTATGCAAACACAGTAGAGCCATTAGTGCTGTAAACAAGGAAAAATCAGTAATTTCAGTGGGGACCAGAGCAACAGGGGGCCTTTGAAAAATGAAGCGGGCACTGATGTCAGAGAATATCATGGCATATCCACAAACTGATAAGACTTATGAGCTCTATACTGACGCTAGCGACACCTGTATAGGTGGCGTCCAAGTGCAGGATGATGACCTGGGAGTGGAAAGGGCCATCCAATATATTTCCCACAAGCGCTTGCGGCCACTCAATGGAAGTGGTCGGCCATAGAGAAAGAGGGCTATGCGGTAGTTTACTGCATAAACCAGCTGCGGGCATATCTCTATGGGGCCGACTTCACAGTCTTCATGGATCATCGCCCATTGCGCTCTTTGGTTACAAAGGAAATGCGCAATACAAAGATCCAGTGCTGGGGAGTCTTTCTGGCCGAGTTTGGTGCAAAGATTTGCTACGTGGAGGGGAAAAGCAATTTGACGGTTGACATGCTCTCCTGCTTTCCTCCTCCCACAGTTGATGTCATTGACCCCAGAATGGGTGGATCCTGAAGCCCGGCCCAGTCAGGAAGCCATAACCAGGATACCCCTGGAAACAGATTTATTGCGGGCCGCAGAAGTCCAAGAAGCTCAGACTAAGCAGTTTGCCTCCTTGTTTGCGGAAGCACAGGACCCAGATTCTGATTATGAAGTTCATGATGGTCTTTTGTACTCACTCTCGACAGAAGGCCTCCCTGGAAATGGGTAGATTAACGTAGGACATTCTGAACTCGACGCAACTCTGAAACATCTTGAGCTAGGCCACATCTACAACTACTTATCCCATTGACCCAATTCAGTGGTACTATGAACATGCCCATATATACCCTGTCTGGGGAAAGGATACTTTAATTTATGGTGTAAAATTACCTTTAGTTGATGGTCATCTGTATAATAGGTATAGTTTAGCCTCTTGGCCTATGCCTTATGAGGGTAAAGATTATTCCATCAAAATAGTAACAGATCATAATGATGTAGGTATGAGTACCCTCAATGGGGACATCTTTCACCCAACTGGGTGTATGGGATGGAAACCTATGGTCTGTAGAGTGGGTCCTCGTTTTAGTGCTCACAGATGGAGTTGTCCAAAGGCCTTAATTACTGGAAATATTGAACATGGCCGCCATTGCCAAGCTGAATTGACGTGAAATGGTAAAGTAACTCAGGTCACACAAATAAGTTATGGAGAGTACGTAGTGGAAACTCGCTGTGAAAATCAGGCTCATTCAAGACAGACAGTCTTGGCAGGTACTTATCTTATCACCATTTCCCCACCGTGAACAGTAATGGGCAGTGGAGTTACCCTTACAGGCCTTATTGAGTGTGTGGGCCATGTATCAGTCAAGGCTTCATGTGTCCCTACACAAAATATGTTAAACATTACAAACATTATTCCTCAGGAACAAGCTGTTTCCCTTTTGACAAAACCTCATTTTGATTCAAGAAACCCTAAGTCAGCGATTAGGGTGAACATGTAAGTTCCAAAAGTGTACGTGAAGCCACAAATGCACGTAGTGGGAGGTTGTTTAGCAAAACAGGAAGACCTAGATCTTTTCCCACACTTAAAAGACATTTTACTGCCAGATATTCCCATTGATGAAGACTCGGAACAATTATTAATAGGCCAAGATATGCCTGAAGTAATGGTATCCCTGGAAGTTAGGAAAGAGAAGCCAGGAGAACCCTATATAAAAATAGCTTTAGACAGGACATTGAATGGTCATTAAACCCCAGTGGAGAGAAATTGCATGTTTCAGTAAATTATGCACAAACACAAAGTTTAGATGAACAGCTGACAAGGTTCTGAGAAGTAGAGAATGCTGAGGATGCTTACAGTGATAGAAAGGGGTGGTCTATACATGACAAAAGGGTGATATCAGAATGTGAAAAAACAGTGTGTAAAGTAAATGGCCTCTATGAATTGCCCATCCCTTTCAAAGCTGAAAACCTGAAATTGCCTCTAAACATGCAGACTGCCAACCAGGGACTCAGTTCCCTAAAAAAAACTGCACAAAGACGAAGCACTGTAAATTATGTATAGCAAGGAAATGACCAACTTTTGTCACAGGGATATGCTGATGAAGTCCCGGAAAGTGACATAGAGAGAACTGACAGAAAAATGTGGCAGTTGCCTCATCACCTGGTTGTGCATCCACACAAACCAGGCAAAGTTATAGTCGGGTTTGATTGCGCCACCGAACATGACATTTTTCTTAATTCAGACATCTTACAGGGGCCGGAGTTGACAAATAGTCTGGTAGGCACATAGCTTAGGCTTAGAGACAATGTGATGATTTTGAAGGGACACATTGCCTCCATGTCTCCATGTTTTATAGGGATAACGTGTCCCCAGATGACAGGGATGTACTCTGATTTCTGTGGTTTCCTGATGGAGACTTAAGCCAAGATGCACAGATTTACAGAATGACTGTACATGTATAAGGTGGTATATGGAGCCCCTGTTCTGCAAATTATGCACTGAGGAAGACTGCTGAAAATGAGAGAGATAACTTTGACTCGGAATTGACTAAGATAATCAAAAGAGACTTTTATGCTGCTGATTGTCTGAAGTCTGTTCAAAATGAAAATCAGCTCCATAAAGATTTCAGAGAAATGTTATCTAGAGGTGGCTTTAGGCTCACAAAGTTAGTTAGCAATTAAAGACCTGTCTGTAGAGGAGCATGCTATGCAGGCAAAGACAATTGACTTGAAAGTGATGCCCCACCAGCTGATACAGCATTGGGTATATACTGGGACGTGGAAACAGACAGTTTCAGATGGAAATAAACCGAAAACTAAAAGGGTTTTTAAGTCTTGTCAGTGCTGTCTACAATCCTTTAGACATGGTGGGCCCCTTTGTTTTGAAAGCAAGACAGATCCTGCAGGAATTAACCAGTTTGTTGCTTGGTTGGAATGAGCCTGTCCCACAAAATATGTGACTCCAACAGCAGGAGCAGTAATAATCGATCTGTCATATATACAAATGATGAGAATACTGAGGTGTTTTTGCTCAAATACACAGACAGTGTAGTTTCAAATACACAACTTTTCAGATGCTAGTATGTCTGGCATAGGAATTACCACTTAACTCTGCTGTGTTGATAGTGAACAATGGATAACATTACCACCTATTAAGCAGATGACTATACCTAGATTAAACCGTCTGCAGCCACCATGGCGGTTGCAATATACATGATGATTGGTTGTACATTCCTGGACCTTCCCCCTTCTGAACATCACTACATCACATGTCTAAGACCCAACCTAGCTGTATCCACAGGCTCTTAAATAAAGTTATTAAGTTACAGGCAGCCCGACCTGTATGTTGTGTTTCAGATTAGGTTTTGCATGTTCATAACAGAACATTACAGCGGTGAAGGTTGACGTGTTATAACATAGGGAAATCAGTCTCCCATTACAACCATCAACATTTTGGACAAACAGTACTGTTGTGCTGTCCTTCTTATGCAATGATGACAAATGTTTCTGAATGTATTTTTATACCAGTGTTATAAGTGAATGTAAGAGGGCTGCCAATACATATAGAGTGTCTGCATTTTCTGTTTTAGACGTAGAGGTTTACCACCATGAGTACTCATGATAAAAAAATAAGGGCAAACTGTTCAATTATGTATCTTGAGACAGGTATTTGTTCCTGCTTAATTCCTTGGGCAGCAGATTGCGATCTCAAACTTTTCTGAGCGGCAGGAAAATGCCTAATATTAGGGGGGTTTTCTTGCATATCTTACAGAGGAAACGTGATTGGTGAAATATCATACTAACCTACCAGTGAATGAAACCAGGTAGAAGAGACACAATATATATGTATATGTAGCTTATGAACTGACCTTAAAGCAACAATGCATGCAGCAAACTGGATATCTGCCTATTTTGGAGGACTTGAAGATATAATTGTATGCATGATTTTTTTTAAGTGTCATTATCTCTTGGAACTGGGTCAATGCGAAAGAACAGCTGATTCATATTATTAATTGAACTGTCACAACAAAGTAGAAAGCTAGTTGTCTAATACATTAATTCCTATGGCAACATACAAATAATAAGAGTATATCATATATAAACTTCATCATTTACAAGCGGTATTGTGATTATTTTTGCACTTATTTTGTTTCAGTTTAGCTTCTTGTTTTGTAACAGTAGATATGTATTTTTGGATTTTTCAGGCTCATGTGATGGATTGAACGAAATGACAGGCACAGAGAACCAGTTATGTTGCTTTATTAAATAAACTAGTGATCAAAGAATTTTATGTCTTTCAGTGTTTCTGAAGTGACTCTTTTCTCTTAACACAGATGAGAACCAGTTATGTTGCTTTATCGAATAAACTAGTGATCAAAAATTTTTATGTCTTTCAGTGTTTCTGAAGTGACTCTTTTCTCCTAATACAGATGGTAGAAAACCTACTTTATTCTTCCTGCTACTTTCCTATATTACTATTATTATGCTACTATACCCCGCAAACAAGGAACTAAAGATCCATGTGTTATACACAAGTAAGACATGAAAATCATATGGCACGACAAAATAAAGCATATGGCATGTGAAAATTGAACAAAATACCATAATTAAATTTACCTTTCACTTAATCGGCAAACAGAGCCTGCGTATAAAAGAGACGTATTATTGGATGAACATGTGGAATTTCCAAGGTAATTAACTAAAGCTGTGCGGAGCTTGTTAGAAACTGGACGGTTTCACATGTTATATGAGAAAGGACAGAGCACAGTGCCGACACAAGGCAGCTCCCTGAGATCATAAAAGGGGCTGAGTGCAGATACTGCCGAGGGCAGTCATGAAGTGGGAAATATCAAACGCAGCTATACGACCAACCAAGGATCCCATCACGGCTCTAACCTGCACGAGGTGGTGAGAAAGGAGACAAATAGATAATTTTTTATCTGGGGGCAGCACACTAAAAGTTTGCTGTACTATGATAATGTAACGTGAGGTATTATGTCTCTCACTTACTCGAAACCAATTAAAAGTTTTATGAAGGAACTCTTGAGATATTTCAATAGAAATCAGGAACTCTGAGATATTCCAATAGAAATCAGAGTTGATTTGTTCACGTGAACACAATCTTAACCAAAGATTGGGGAAAGTATCCCAAGCATATTGCATATGTGGGCCTTAACATGAGAGGCTAATCCATACATATAACATACACTGCGGCCTGCGTATCTGTATGTAGCATAACATATTTAGACTTTCTTTTACCAGCATGCTTATCTGTTTTTAGATCATTCCTCTGCCCCTTAACCACAGCTGCATAATTGAGAATCTCTGACACAGATTGCGTACAAATGACGGTGCAGCTGTCAGCTTTCCATTCGTAACCTTGCGTGTTGACTTTCAACTTTCCTATTACTGATATGATAAAGACAGGTATGTCTGATGAGACCAGTGATATTAGAATCAATTTCAAGTTTGAACTATGATAGTCAGGGAAATAGGTGAAAGAGATGTTCACTTCGAGCTGAAAGCATGACACTTTGTGTATAGGGGTTTTTAGATGTGCTGATTTAAAATCCAGCTGGGGCAAGCAATAAAATTACTTCTTTCACCCAAAATCTAATTTAGCTGCCAAGATGGTGGCCAAAAAGTTAACTTTCAATATCTATGCATATATTTCCCGTCAATTTTTAAATAAGCCATGTAAATATATGTTTTGGGGGATGTAGATACCATATCATTGAATCTCAAAGAGGTAGAAACTAAATTTCACCTAAAATTCAAGATGGCTGCAAAGATAACAGTCAAAAACACTTAGGCCAGGAAGTCAAACAATGCATTAAAGTTGTGAGAGAGAAATGTCATTTAATCATTATTTGGGGCTTAAAGTGCACAACAAGACCAGTAGGTCTCTCAGTATCCCACAGCAGGCTGTTGCAGATATCTGCACAAGAAGCCAACCGAGTGATACATCAGGATTAGTGAGATCAAGTTGTGTGCCCTGCAGGCACAAGAAAAGATCTCCACACAACAAGCCCATTGGACAATATGGACCATGATTTATCATCCACATTGGCCGATGATGGAGAATGTTGTGTCAATGGCACAGCTATGCTATTGACACAACATTCTGAACATGGACAAAATGGCTGGGCTCGAAAACCAGTATTAGGCATCTGCTGCTGCTGATGACTTGTTCACCCTTGACTGAAAGGTTATCATGTTTGATCAGGTTGTCTAGACTGCAAAGTCAATTGATAATCCAGGAGAGGAACAGTGTCAAGATTTTGTGAAGAAACGATTAGAAGGATTAACAAAGATCACTTCTACAACACAATTTCTAAGAACAATGTCCCAATGTTCACGTTGAGCAAAATAAAACTTCTGCTACAGCCAAGCAAAACTATCTGTACTAAAAGTGACCTTTATCTATTCTCTCGCATGTACATTGCATATCAAAACAGGGATGGAGACCTTGAATCTTTCTTCAAACATGAAAACCATGCATGGCAACTGCTTGGTTGCCTGCAACCTCTTGCACAACCTCCTATCAAGACTCCACAGGTAAACATGAAGGTTATTGATAGGACAGCTCTTGTGCACTCACTTGATCCAAAAGAGCCAAACACCACTGTAAAAACATGGCAATGTTATGCCGCATATATCTTTCTCCCATACATATGGAGAGAACTTCAACATGTCTAGAGGTTCTATGTTCTTTTGGAAAGATCAATCTAACAGTTTAAAATCACATAAAATAACATCTCTGTGGTGGTGGTGGTGGTGGTGGTGGTGAGTCTCATGTATCAGGAAACACCACTCCACACTGGCAGAGTTTCTTGCACAATAAATCAACAAGCCTGACCTATAAAAATTTCTGGCGTGGCAAATGGTGTCCCTTGACTCCACATGAGAAGACAGCTGTAACAACTTATGAAGAAGTGCTTCCTCAAGCACCATAGATTTGTCACACCTCCAGACCTGTAGTCATAAAAAAGCTAATTGTAAGATAATAGCTATTCTGTTTGAAATGACAAATATCTGTTTTGTTTTACTTTCGTCTGTTTTATTTATGCTTATTGTGTTTGAAATGACAAATATCAGTTTTGTTTTATTTTTTGTCTGTTTTATTTATAATCATTCTGTTTTAAATGAGAAATATTTGTATCGTTGTATCTTTATGTCTGTCTAATTTATAATTATTCTGTTTTAAATGCAAAATTTCTGTTTTTTTTTTTTTTGTCTGTTTTATTTATAATTTTCTGTTCTAAATGATAAATGCATCTGTTTTGGTTTATTTTGTCTGCCTTATCTATGAATATTCTGTTTAAATGAGAAATATCTATTTTGTTTTATTGTTTTGTGTGTTTTATTTATAAGTATTCTGTTTTAAATGAGAAATGTATTTTTAAGGTCCTGGCTTGCCATAGATCACACTTCAGGTTTGGTATCTAAATGCCAAATTGGCTTCAAACACAGATCGCGAGAAGCAGACCATGTGCTGACTCTTAAAACCACTGTAGAGAAATATGTATATAGAGCAGCCAAAATTTATTTTTGTTGCTGTTTTGTTGACTTTAAAGCAGCATTTGACTCGGTTAACAGCAAAGCTTTAGTATACAAACTGCTACCAGCTGATATTGGGGTGAATTTTTTGGCTGTTCTTCAAAGTATGTACTCCAAGGTAAATTACGCTGTTAAAATCAATTCCTTGGTAAGTTAAGATTTCAGCTCAACAGTGGGTGTTACACAGGGCTGCGTGCTGAGCCTGCTGCTCTTTAAACTGTTCATTTGTGACCTGCCTGACCTGTTTTCAAAGCACTGTAATCCAGTCTCCCTCCATAATCATGATGTAAATTGCCTGCTTTATGCAGATGACTTCATACTATCCCAGAACCAGCATGGCCCTCAGAATGCATTGCATAAGCTGGAAACAAATTGTAAGCAATGGGGCCTATCTGTTGACATAAACAAGACTAACGTTATTATTTTTAATAAAACTGGTCACCTGTTTAACAAATTAAAATTTTTCTATACTGGGTCTCTCATTGTAAATGTAAGAACCTACTTGTTATCTTGGTATCACTTTTACAATTAATGGAAATTTCAAGGTTGCTTGCAACAGATTGTGTGACCAGGCAGGAAAAGCCCCATTTAAATTAAAGCAATTGAATATCTGAAATGACTTAAAAAAAGCATATAAACTTTTCCATTCACTGATCTTCCCAATATTGGGCTACTGCTCTGAAATCTGGGCTCCTTATTTCCTTAAAACCTTGAACGACTTGAACCTGATATCCATTTGTGATAAACTTCCAATGGAAAAAAGTTCTAGTTAGTTATGATAAATTCATTTTAGGTGTAAATAAAAGGGCTACTACAGCAGCAGTTCGTGGTGAACTGGGACATTTCTGACTAATAATTGCTATGCTTCCCCAAGCAGCTAAATTCAGGTTGCAACTATGTACCCAGGACGGTACGGACCTGGTAAACCTTGCTTACCGGGAATCTTTACAGATTACAAATAACAGTTGAGCTACCCATATCAAATCTCTGTGGACAAAACCAGATTTAAACCATTTATTGGAAAACCAGTTTATAAGCTGGCTTTAATGTGACACAGGTGGAACCCTGTATCTATTATTTATCTGCTGTTTTTTCCCTTTTGTAGTGCTGGCATTGGAGAACCCAATCATTAGTGAGCGAAAATGTCGGACGCTACGAAGTTCGGTGAATGTGTAGATGCCAAGCCTTTAGCTTGCAGCTCAGAATATATGAAATCAGTAGTCACTAGATACAAGAACTGTGTTCCAGAAAATATGAAACACAACAGCTTCCCTTTTGAGGATGTGAAACTTGACCAGTTCAAAAGTACTGCAAAGTGTGTATCTTTTCACACAATACCCAATAGAGACAGTGGCTGGTTATGTGTCTTTATCCTGCGCTATCCTGATCAGTTAGGTGATAGAGAGGAGAACGTGGTTAACTGGAAGGATGATGGTACAGAGACAATAATCTCCATACATACATATCACAATGACAAGGATCCTGAAAAGCTGTGACTATTACCGTGTACTTTTCAACACTTACAATCCTGGTGCAGGGAAATGCAGAGGAATCTCCCTGTTAAAGGCCACAGTTGAAAATATATACAGCAGTGTGGGTGACACAGAGGGTGAAAATGATGAACATAAAGATACCATAGACTCTCATCAACCAGATTGGACTAGGCAGGAGCAACAATCTGTTTCCTTCAGTCGAGAAACAATGAACTTATTCCTGCAGGAATATTTTAACCTCAAGAAATTGAAGGATAAGGATAGAATAGATAGGTCCCAAGAGAAAAGCCTGCATGAAGATGATGGAAACAATCCAGAGCTGAGCCATGATCAAGATGATACTTATCCTAAAAAAAAATTACGCTCAAGATACTTCTTCTGACCTACAAGGTGAGAGAGCACTGATCCTAATAAAACATTAAACCAGTTTGACACTGGGTCAGGAAGTAATATTAGTTAGTCTGTCAGCACACCAGATCAGAATGAGAAGACAGTACCTTCATCACAGGACGAGAAAAACATTCTACTGAAACATTTAGACTATTTAGCAGCATGCCTGGAGAAACCCCTGGACCTATTAACAACATGCTTGGAGACAACAGCTGATTATAGGCCAGCAATAACAAAAATAGAGAACTCTGTCTCCACTCAAATCCTAACCCTTGAAAACAGCAATATTGCACTACAATTGCAATTCTCCAACAATGAACTCTCCAAAGAGCAAGAGAAAAAATAAGATGCTAGAACAAAAGATCAAATCTC
>OZ026624.1:75557570-75599570 GCA_964020975.1 Hermodice carunculata
TTCATAAGGAACTTGAGAAAACCAAGTCAAATGTGCCTGTAAATGATTGATAAATTGACTAAAGAGAACACTTTTGGTTGAAAAAAAATGGCACACTTCAGGCCCAAGTACTGGTGATGGAAGAAAAAAAAGACAGCTATGTCAAAAGACCACGAGGAAGTCATAAGTCAATTGAAAAAAAGCAAAGAAAGTTTGCTACAAGATATCACAGGAACAGAGATGCAACTCACTAAGAAAATAGAGACTCACTCTTCTTGAGGATGAGATTGTGATAATCCAAAAGGATATTGAAACAGCCCATGATGAGATCACCGCATAAAAGATCCACGACTCTTGTGAACGTCTCCGTGATGACCACCAACCAGTTGTGGATCCAAAAAAGACACAGGGGAAAGAAAGGCCCCCTGTAGGCAGGAGTGGTAACAATGATATTCTCTTGATGGGTACCTCTCTGATAAAAGGCATAGACACTGACAACCTACTGTGGGAGTACAACACGACCAAAGTCACCAAGTATCACATACAGCAGGCAAAAGAATATATCGCCCAGTGTGAGGGGGCTGATCCTGCAGCAATTGTTATCCAGGTACTATCAAAGGACATATAAGTTGATGACAAAAACTCACGCAAATGTGCTGAAGAATTGATAGAGCTTGTGGAGATAACCAAACTGAACTTCCCAGAAACAGCTATTATTCTCTCTCTAATTCCTGGATGTGGAGAACCAAAACTGCACCTAAAAACTCAAGCTAGCCCATGGGGGTGAGCAGACAATGACTAGTACCATGATGACTGGGCCAAGGGACCCAACATGCATTTTGATAACCAGTCATACTGGTAAACTGGATATAATTGCAAGATCCTGCTAAATGTAGGCAGGATAAGGCCTGTAACTCTTAATTATCCATTTAAAATGATTATTGTAAAACACTGGCAATTTAAATACTTGACATATATGATGGCGGGTTTACACTTATATATAAGCATCCTTTGATTACCAAAGCTTTTGGATGTAATCAACAAGAACTCTACTCACACCATTACAAGTGAATGGTTATATCATTGTTATTTCCTAGACTGCTTGTCCCAGGTAAGCAATATACATACATACATATATATATATGTATGTATGTATATATATATATATATATATATATATATATATATATATATATATATATATATATATATATATATATATATATATATATATATATGCATATGCATAATAGATATAGATATATATTTGGCCAGACAAACTAATACTTACATTTCTCCTAACAGGCTGGAAATATATTAGGTTGGTAGTTACGCAATTTTTTAATTTTATTTTATTTATTTGTAACATGTAGTTTTCTGCCTTTAAAACACAAGGAAATGAGTTAAATTCACCGAAAATAGACTTATATGTAGGTCAAGGTGTTCTCAGATGGGTCTGCCCAGTAAGGGGAAAGACAAATATTTATATATTTTTGCAAGCAAAAGTGGTGGGTCAGCAGGTTTTAGAGATGGATGGTTGGGTTAGGGTAAATACACATTATTTTGTTTGGCCTCGTGTAAAATGTTAAATGATTGCTACAAATTCACAAAAGACATAAGCCTGACTCTTGGCTCAACTAGTATATGAAATGTGTTTCTATGGCTGAAGAGACCATCTCTGCCCCTAGATTCTTCAGTTATAGGGCTCCCTCTGGTAGAAAAATGTGCAAAATCAAGACATATAACTATTTGTACTGACCTTGATTGGTGTACCAGAAAAGCATCCTACGATATGTATGCTAGAATTCGTGGTATTATACTACATCATGCAACATTTATACCACATGGCTAACCCCAAATGGTATAATTGTAGCAGAATGTTGGACAACCGTTACCTGTGCAACAATTATACTGTTAGACCAATGCTCTAACCCTAACCCTAGCCCTGGTATTTGTTGGGTATTATAGACTGATCTGTGCAGGGGAAAGGTAATGATGAAGCCAGTCTCCAGTCAGCACAAGATCTTGAACTTGATTTTGACAGGGATATGCTTATATGGTACCTAATTACAGCTGTTGTTTGTAGCCCAACACCAACAAAGGTGGCAGTGAGCGCAGAGATACAATGTAGTCAAGATATCTGTAGTTGGCATGTCCATTCGTTTGTACTTTTTATTCATCTAGCAATATATCGCAAGGGAAAGATTAAATTTTCATTAGTGATAATGACATTTATGATTGCACAAAAAAACTTGCTATAAATGTCTGACGTATGCTGTATGTTGGATGACTCTGTCCTCTTTCAGTGTCATGGAGCCACAGAACATATCTATTTTGACATCCTCATATTTGGGACAGTTTTATGTTTTCGTGCCATTAAACCCTAGACCTTAATTGGTGTGTGAGAAGCTTTATGGTACTTTAACAAGTATTTGTTTATGTTAGGGTTAAGCTTAGGGCATTGGTCTAACAGTATAACTGTTGCCCACATGTGACAGTTATCCTACATTCTGCTAACAATTATACCACTTGTGGTTACCTATGTGGTATTAAGTTGCAAATTGAGGGATAAGGCATATCATATCGTTTCCTAGATATAACAACAAAATTAATCCAGTTCACAAAGTTTGCTAATCCTATTACCCAAGCAGATAGCCACATCACAATTATGTGCTCTTCAGACATTCATTTTGTAGCGGTCTCTGAAATTGCAGGGCAGTAGACTAGAAAATATATCATCCACCTATGCCCCTTTTCCATGTACATTTAGAAAAGGAAAGTGGCAGCATTTTATAATTTTTGGCTGATAACCTGATGTGTCGCACATTTTGAACAGATATTAACGAAGTTTTAAAGTATAGCTGGTATGCAACCCAATATTGCACTCAGTATTTGGTTCACTGTAACTTCTCATAAAATTTCATATTAGCTAAATAGAAAATATAGGGTCAATGTGAGCCTTTTAAAATGAGAGCATCATTACGGGGGGGGGGGGGGGGGGTCTTGTTCACAGGAAAAGAAAAATTGTTTTCACAGTTCACAGGAAAAATTATTCAGTTTATATGCATATTCATGATTCACGAGCAATGGCTTAATCACGAATCCCGAAAATTAATTTTATTGTTTCACAGATCACGGAAAATAAAAAGATAGGATCACGAGTCACAAAAATACCCTTGCCCCCCCTCTTACAACACTGGCAAAGGATAGTGGAAAGCTAACCCTCTGCCCATTTAAATCATATCTAACCTAAAATTACAATTTCTTGGAAATACATCTTTCCAGTTAAACTGTAAATTTGGTTTGTATGGTTTATACTTTTGGAATGAGACAATGTTTGTTTTATTCTAATATATTTGTAATTGCTAAAATTGATTTAACAGAGGGCATAAAAGTCTGACATTAATCGTTGCACCAAAGAAGCTTGCTATTAATGTCTCATTCATGCTACATGTTCTATAACCTTGTTCTTGCTCAATGTCACTGAGCCACAGAACATATCTTTTTTTTGACATCTTCATTTTGTTTTTGTTTTTGTGCCATTGAATCCCAGACCCTAATTGGTGTGCTAGAGAAGCATCCTATGATACTTTTACAAGTATTTGTCATCTGTATATCATAGGCTGAGCCCTAGTCTGTGCATGAAAAGGATGACAAAAGTGTTCCCAGCACACAAACCTCAGACAGTGTGGTATGCATTTAGTTGTAGTTCTCCATATGGGTTTGTGACATCTGCCAATGTAATGGACAGTAAATAAAAGTTGCAGAGTTTTAAATTAATTAAGCTAGTTGAAAAATGTATATATTTTTGAGTTTTTGCAGACATGAGTAGCATCTGTTAAAATGAAATGTCCACTAAATTGGTGTCTGTTAAACCGAATCCCTACTGTACCTGCAATTGTACCAATGTCTTGAGAGAACACCTGCCATTTATGACCACATTTGTCTAGACACTTAAGTCAATATACTTTGTAAATTTCCCTGTGATGTACGACCTCCTGCAGCATCTGATCACCTCTAGCTAGTGGAAATGGTGGTCCTAAATAGCAAATACATGTACTACGATATACATGTATATGTATCCCATTCTGTTATGGTGATTACCATATACCATTCCATATCAGGAAAATGTCTGTGAATGCCTACATACTTCCTGATGTAGATTATTCCTGCACCATATGGGACAATTGCAACAAATCTTTACCTAGTAAAGTTCAACGCCTTCACAAACAGGCTGGATATTTAGTCATAAACTAAAATGAACTAGAACAGACTGATTTTCCAACAGAAAATCAAATGTCTCCCGGTGGAACACTTACGTCTCTGAATAAGCTACAGTGATAACAAATTACAAATGACCAAGTTTGCTTGAAAATTACAATCCTATTTTAGCTCTCACGTAGATACATTACTCTAGCAATTTTCATCAAGTTCTTCAAGACTTATTGCAGAGAAACCAATTTCACATACATGACCATGTGACCTTGAAAATTAGGTCAAAGTCATCCAAATACAATCCCAACCTTGGTCTTACCTTGATACATAATCCTACCAAGTTTCATCAAATTCCATCCTGTTCTTCATGACTTATCGAACAGAAACCAATTTCACATAAGTGACCCTGTGATCTTGAATTCGCTCAAGGTCATCCAAATACAATCCCAACCTAGGTCTTGCCTAGATACATAATCCTACCAAGTTTCATCACATTCCATCAAGTTCTTCAAGACTTATCGCACGAAAACCAATTTCACATAAGTGTGACCCTGTGACCTTGAGAATTCGCTCAAGGTCATCCAAATACAATCCCAACCTAGGTCTTGCCAAGATACATAATCCTACCAAGTTTCATCAAATTCCATTAAGTTCTTCATGACTTATCGCACGGAAACCAATTTCACATAAGTGACCATGTGACCTTGAAAATTAGGTCAAGGTCACCCAAATACAATCCCAACCTAGGTCTTGCCAAGATACATAATCCTACCAAGTTTCATCAAATTCTGTCAAGTCCTTCAAGACTAATCGCACGGAAACCAAGTGTTGAAGAACCTGAACAACAACAACAACAACACCAACAACAACAACAACGACAAGAAGAAGAAGAAGAAGAAGCGGAAGAAACGGGCACTAAAACAATATGTCCCCCGGCTTCCACCGGGAGACATAATTTCATAGTTATAATGACGTGGTGTAGAAACTCAACTGGATGACATTAGATGAATGCATAAAATTTAAGAAATTAGTCCTTGTGCACAAAGCATTGAATGAAATGTCACTGGCACAGTATTTGAAAGAAATGTTTGCACATCTTAAAGATGTTCAGTGTGAACTCAAGATCAGCTAGTAAGGATAATCTCTACCTTCCTTGGCCCAAAATTGAGTATATGAAAAGGGCTTTGAGTTATGAAGGTGCAGCAGCATGAAATCAGTTGCCAAATGAAGTCAGAAGTTCTGCTATCTTGTTATGGTTTGAGAGAAATTCTACCAAGTATCTGATGTCTGTTATATACATGAGGTAAATGTTAGAAAATATATCTTATTTGTTTGTTTGTCAAAATGTGAGATATAAGGCATATGAAGTAAACTGTAACTGATGCATACAGGACATCCTGATCAGTCAATCTTTGCTGTACATTCCCTGTTTCTGTTTATGTCATAAAACTTTCTTTCTGTCTGATTTAATCGAACACTGATGGTCTGATCACTTGATGTGGAGTTGAACCTGGTAGTGAAGGTCTCATGTAACAGGGCTAACAGGAAACTGTATGGTGACCTTGATGCTACTAAGACTGTAAAGGTAACCACAGGAATGTGGATGCATAGAGGCTTGGTGCAAATCTTTACTTTCTGGTGTCAATCAGCATTTTTGTTCACTTATAACATGGTATGAATCCCCTCCTCATTATTTGATGTGTTAAGATTTAATTGATAATCCATGCCTACTATTGGTCATTAACTTGGACGTGGATTTTGGTAAAGCTTGGTCTTGAAGCAGAGTGGTAAGCTCTAGGCTTTTGCCCGTGGAAGCCCAAGAGAACTACACATACATTTTATTTTATCATCATGGATTTGTAACTATCAACTTGGAGGAATAAAAAGGAAGATTGACATGGAAACGGCTGGACTCTGAATTTTACTTGCAGTTGTTACGCTAGTTTCCCCCACATATCTCACATGGTGAAGAATCCAACGGGATACATGTCATGTTGGACTTGGACAAACCAGATGAAGATGACCTCCCACTTTCTACTTTGAGAAGAGTATCATATATAAACTTTATTATTTACAAAGCGCATTGTGATATTTTTTGTACTTATTTTGTTTCAGTTTAGCTTCTCGTGTTGTAACAGTGGATATGTATTTTTGGATGTTTCAGGCTCATGTGATGGATTGAACGTAATGACAGGCACAGTGAGGTCATTATGTTGCTTTATCGAATAAACTAGTGATCAAAGAATTTTATGTCTTTCAGTGTTTCTGAAGTAACTCTTTTCTCCCAATACAGGTGGTGTGAAAAGAAAACCTACTTTATTCTTCCTGCTACATAGTCAACAGCTATGTGAGTTAATGTCTTCATCTGAATAGTACTTTTATGTGACTTCTTGATTATCCTCGTTTTAGTTTCATGCTATTTTGTATTATTTTACCAGATTTCTATGTTTCACAGTATTTTAGATTGTATCTTATAACTATGTTATGGGCATACCGTAAAACAGCCTGTCTGGTGTTTTTTCCAGCATAAACCTTGTCAACCCCCCAGTTTGCACTGACACCACCCTGTCAGGCAGGATAAGTAAGCTGCCCATAGCCTTTTCTAAATCAAGAGACAATGCAGCCCCTGGTGTAATGGACTGGAGTGGGTTAACATCTACACAAGATGGTATAACAACAAAAGGGGGGTAGTATAATGAACAATAAGGGGTCAACACCTGTACAAAATAGTACAAAGGACAAGCAGGGGTTAACACCTGTAAATGGCACAGACAGTGGCAAAGACAGCTTACCTCATTTCAGGATGTACTTCGTGAAGTGAAGAAAGAAGGTCCACTCCCCCACTTTGGGAGAAGTACTAAGAGGAGAAAACATCCTAACAGATACCAAGTTACGGATGCTATAGCCAGCATGTCTGTCAAGATGTACAGTTGTTGTGGGAGAGAATTCAAGAGAAAGAAATTTTTTCAAGAACATCTGCAAAACCTCATTTACCCTGGTATTCTGGCAAATATATTTGTACCTGCTTATGCAGATATATCGACAGGAAGCAACGTCTAACAACACACCCAGAGGGCATGGCCCATCAGCGGTTCTCTTTGGCCAGGAGTCTTCCAGAACAACAGGGACAAGAGGGTAATGCTGGCCTGAGGGCTAACTTTATCCACAGTTGGGCCCTAGGCAATGTAGGAGCCATACATCTGTCCACTCCCAAGAACTGGCACAGGTGCCTTTCTTATGTGAAAAAGACATTGTTGCAGCTTCACCTGAATTCTAGGAGGCCCTAACACCTGTGCAGGACGAACCAGCCTCAAACATTCAGAATGAAGTGGCCACACTGGCAACAACCCTACCTAGTACTGCTTTGATGTCCATCTTACAGAGAACCAGTGCCTGGCCGCCCTGCGAAATGCGAAAGAACAGCTGGTGCATATTGTTAATTGAACTGTCACATCTAAGTAGAAAGCTAGTTGCCTAACACATTAATTCCTATGGTGACATACAAATAATGAGAAGAGTATCATATATAAACTTTATCATTTACAAAGCAGCATTGTGATATGTTTTGCATTTATTTTGTTTCAGTTTAGCTTCTTGTGTTGTAACAGTAGATATGTATTTTTGGATGTTTCAGGCTCATGTGATGGATTGAACGTAATGACAGGCACAGTGAGGTAATTGTGTTGCTTTATCGAATAAACTAGTGATCAAAGAATTTTATGTCTTTCAGTGTTTCTGAAGTGACTCTTTTCTCCCAATACAGGTGGTGTGAAAAGAAAAGTTAACCTACTTTATTCTTCCTGCTACAGTCAACAGCTATGTGAGTTAATCTCTTCATCTGAATAGTATTTTTATGTGATATCTTGTCTTCATTTTAGTTTCATGCTATTTTGTATTATTTTACCAGATTTCTATGTTTTTCTATCAAACTTTTTATGTTTCACAGTATTTTAGATTGTATCTTATTACTATGTTATGGGCATAACGTAAAACAGCCTGTGCTGGTGTTTTTTCTGGAATAGACCTTGTCAACCCCCCAGTTTGCACTGACACCACCCTGTCAGGCAGGATAAGTAAGCTGCCCATAGCCTTTTCTAAATCAAGAGACAATGCAGCCCCTGGTGTAATGGACTGGAGTGGGTTAACATCTACACAAGATGGTACAACAACAAAAGGGGGGTAGTATAATGAACAATAAGGGGTCAACACCTGTACAAAATAGTACAAAGGACAAGCAGGGGTTAACACCTGTAAATGGCACAGACAGTGGCAAAGACAGCTTAACTCATTTCAGGATGTACTTCGTGAAGTGAAGAAAGAAGGTCCACTCCCCCACTTTGGGAGAAGTACTAGGAGGAGAAAACATCCTAACAGATACCAAGTTACGGATGCTATAGCCAGCATGTCTGTCGAGATGTACAGTCGTTGTGGGAGAGAATTCAAGAGAAAGAAATTTTTTCAAGAACATCTGCAAAACCTCATTTACCCTGGTATTCTGGCAAATATATTTGTACCTGCTTCTGCAGATCTTTTGACAGGAAGCAACGTCTAACAACACCCCAAACGACATGGCCCATCAGCGGTTCTCTTTAGCCAGGAGTCCGTCAATACAACAGGGACAAGACGGTGTAGCAGGCCTGAGGGCTAACTTTATCCACAGTAGGGCCCTAGGCAATGTAGGAGCCATACATCTGTCCACTCCCAAGAACTGGCACAGGTGCCTTTCTTATGTGAAAAAAGCTTCACCTGAATTCTAGGAGGCCCTAACACCTGTGCAGGATGAACCAGCCTCAAACGTTCAAAATGAAGTGGCCACACAGGCAACAACCCTACCTAATACTGCTTTGATTTCCATCTTACAGAGAACCAGCGCCTGGCCATCTTTGTTCATCTCCCCCCCCCCCCCCCCCCCCGTTCCCAAGATCAACCCCTTTCATGAGTTGTGTCAGTGTCCTCTGATGGAGCTGGACGAGCCAGCACAACCTGTCAACTACCCCAAGAAGAATCTACTATTAGCAGTGGTGTAATTTTGCCACACAATTGAGGCAGCAAGGAGCCCCTCTTACTTAGTCCACTGACACCTTCACACAAGACGAAGCAAGATGAAGCTTGAAAGGAGCAAGTTGCAGAAAGTGCAGGCAGCGATTCCACGGGAAGCTGGCTCATGGCAATCCTCCAAGGTCAACCCATTCAACCGTAACAATGCCAAGGACCATAACAAGCCTGCTAAGGAAGAAAACTCACCCTGGCATGGAGTGTGTGAACTGATAAATGGTCTGATTGAGAGAATTGAGAAAAATTTAAAGGAGACTGTTAGTGCTCTGGATAGCACAAAGGTGGAATTGTGGCAACTTACCATGACACCACCAATGTGCAGTTGCCAAGATCTGTATGAGAAACTCAGCAAGTGACATGCCAAATTGTAAGGAGCACTTTAGTCTATTGCCAGCTTATGCCAGGCAATATGCGGTGAACTAGAAGAGGACTCCTTTGGATACACTCACCTGTATAGTTAAGAATTACCATGTAGCAAGATGCCAATATGACTATACAACGAAAGGTGCATGTAAACACAGGGCATGTGTACATGTATTTTTTTCTTCTCTTCTCAGTTTTCTTTGTGGAGATACGGAGCTGGAATCGCACTTTACAACTTACCGTACAGATCTAACAAAGTTGTGATTGATTTGGTGCATTTCACTTGGATAACTCGTACTTTACTTAGAATATGTGTATCCTGCATTATAATGTGTGCTACTATACTTGAGCTTATGGAAATTTACCTGGATTTTTCCTGATTTTGTACTGGAACTATGTGACCCAAAACAAAGTGGACAGCAAACCACTTGGATTAAGGTTTACCTGCATGTGTAATTCTGTTTCTGTGAATGCTTCTTTGAACATGTTGAAGCCTTGAGGACATGGTTAAGACTGGAGGGGGGAAGTAAGATGCCCCTGTGATATAGGTTTGCACCCATCCCCCACCCCCCACCCCCAACTTCTACCTACTTTTTGTAAAACATGAGATATACAAGTTTTATTGGCCCCAGTAAGGAAATGGTCAAGGCATATTGCCAGACACTGATAAAGTCTCACTGTAAAAAGGACCCACCAAACACAGAGTAACTGGACCAAAGCTGGCTGAATACCATTTATCAAGTCTATACCAGCAATGATACTAATGGTACTGAGCCATTGCAAGACCATTATTGATTATCAGTAGCAGTATATTATATCTTTTAAACTTTGAGTAAACAGGCCCAGTATTGGGCCAATACAGTTTGCACAGAAAAATTTGGTGGCCAAATCTGACACATTCAATCCTCATTTCGATGATTCCAGTTTGGTATAAGCCCAGTACTGGGCCAGTGTGCCTGGAACAGAATTGCTGCAGTGAATTGTGAGTTGCTGTATCAACGCAAAATCTACAGGTTAATAGTTTTGGCTCCACGGTTTTTGCAGCCTACACGGATTGAAACAACTGGTGCACTAATTGGACACTTCAAAAGTAGTCAGTGAAAATATTGTTGTGAGTCTTAAGTTCAGTATATTTCCAGGCAATCACAGGTTCCCCTAATTTTGTGTTGCCTCTATTTGATTATTGTTTTTAACATGTTGACAATGAAAGAGCATTTATATGAGGTGAGTGAAATTAGAGGTAATTGACGTAGTTTCCATATCATAATCATGTCTTGTTGGAGTAAACGCAGGCAAATCACATCAAAAGTGAATGAACCTTCAGAGAATATTGCAGAAGAAACAGTGAATGATTCTTTATGTAGCCTAGATGATGAATATGAGAAAGATGAAACACAAAATATGGCATGTGACACTGAAAAACAATTCACATATGAGTCTACACATATTGATTGTGCATTTTCAAATGCCTGTGGTGCTGACAGTGACAACAACAATGTCACTGTTATGGATCAGAGATCCCCTGTTGTAGGACCAATGTCACTGTTATGGATCAGAGATCCCCTGTTGTAGGACCAATGTCACTGTTATGGATCAGAGATCCCCTGTTGTAGGACCAATGTCACTGTTATGGATCAGAGATCCCCTGTTGTAGGACCAATGTCACTGTTATGGATCAGAGATCCCCTGTTGTAGGACCAATGTCACTGTTATGGATCAGAGATCCCCTGTTGCAGACCAAGAAAATGATTTCTTTTACTGTTCAGGTAGCTCATATAATTCTGATCACTCAAATGACAGTGATGGTGATGGTCATCATGGTGACATTTAATAGTGAATATTTGTATTGTTTAGAATCAGACTCTGAAAGTGAGAGTGATACAGATGATGATGGCATACGCACACTGTTGTGTAAATGGGCATTAAGCAATATGCCATTTCACATAATGCTTTCAGGGGACTGCTTGGAATTTGAAACAATTTTTATCCTACACTTCCAATACATCCAAGGACACTTCTTTCAACTGGAAAGATTGATGGGATAATATGGGAGGACATTCCTATTATCATTTTGGAATTGTGTCCAGCATTTTATCTAAATTAATTCATGCTCCTGAAGTGTCAAGTTTTGACACTTGACAGCTACAGGTAAACAATGATGGGTTACCATCATTTGAAAGTTCCAATTCCCAGTTTAGGCCAATACTAGGTCATATGCAGTCAGAAAAAAACCCAGAGTCTTTTATAATTGGCTTATTTTCAGAAGATTAAAAGCCGAGTGATCCAAACTTAGGTCTTGCTGATTTTGTGTGCAAAATGTCAGAGATTCAGACTTCCCAAACAGATCCTAAATATACTTTTTGACAAAGATCCACAAAGCGTCAGTTCCAGGAAGACCTATTGTCTCTGCCATAGGGGGTCTTACTGGAAAAAATTTCCAAATTTGTGGATTTTTTTGTCAAACCCTTAGCTCAACAAATGGACTCTTATATAAAAGATACTACTGATGTCCTGAATAAACTTAAAAGATTTGGACGTGGGCCTGACAGACATCATGATTACCCTAGATGTTAGTTCACTATACACAAATATTCCACACACAGAGGGCATAACAGCATGCTGAGAAGCACTCAATCAGAGAACAAGTCAAATAACACACACATGGCTTCTTCTGAGACTACTACACTTTATCCTAACAAAAAACGCATTTACCTTTGACGACAAAACATATCTACAAATTAAGGGAACAGCCATGAGTACTGCATGTGCACCAAACTTTGCTAAGATTTTCATGGCAAAACTAAAAGAAAAGAAAAACAAATTACCAGACAGGCACCATTAAAACCAAAAGCCTGATGCTGCTTCATGGATGATATATAGATGTTATGGTGGCACAATATCGACCAATTAACAAATTTTATTGATCATATTAACAGCATGCATCCAACCATGAAATTTACAGTTGAGCACTCTGACCCAGAAATATACTACCTAGATGTTACTTTGATAATGGAGTTTGGGGCAGCACTCGTGCTGAACCGAACACTTTTGCACAGGTCTGACTTGGGAATTTATTAGATCTCATATTACACGCGCATGCATGGCTCCAAGTAAGTTTAGGCCACACCCACTTCCAAGTCAGTTGTGGGCCGTATTAGTAGCCAATCAACTCAGCATCGTTGGAGCATGCGCAATGACAATTACTGGAAAATTTCTTGTTAACTATTCATTCAGCCAAGTTTGTTTCAAAGTGTTCGGACACAACTTATTTAGACTCTCTAGAATCTTAAAATTAAAAACCCTCTCCATCGGAGGGAAGACACAGGACCACTCACAACAAGCTGAGTTCGCAATTGCGAGCAAGCAGTCGCCATGAGACCTGGCAGGAAAAGAAAACAGACTCCAAAGGAATTGGCTTGGCAGGATAGTTTGCCGAACAGAAAAGTCGTTCTCGATGAGGTTCCTGCCAAGAGAGGCAGAGGTCGACCTCCGAACGTACCGAAGCCGAAGGCCCCAGTTCCAGCCGAGAAGGCCCATCTCGCGGCGGCGGTAGACAGCAGGGCTACATCGGTTACTTCCCACAAAACTTCAACTACAACCATGATGGACCAAGACCAAGTAGATCAGCATGACCTTGCCCACGGCTACATACCCATCGCCAGCCACAGCGGTGCATTGGCAAGTGCTAGCGTTCCCGCCGGGAGGCGTCAGGTGGCATCGGAGGGAAGACACCAACAGTATATACCGCAGTAGGTGCGAGTTGAAGGTCAGTATCAGAATGTTGCTTCTGATTTATAGATAAATCAGTTTGCATGACGAAGATTCAAATTTTCTGGGAAATTTGGTTGATGAACCATTCGTATTGCAAGACGGCGAGGTTATTGACAGCAGGTTTGTTCATCACCACGATAGCAGGAAGGACTTTGTAAAGTAGGCGATAAAGTTTTCATCCCCGGAAGAGGCACATGCCAGATAACAGGTATCCAACTTGTGGAAAATCAAAATCCAACTGCTTTTAATAGGCAAAATTCTAGAAATGTTGACAACGCAATGCATCTTTCTGGGAACAATTATTCAGTTATTTCTGGCCCTGGTAATCCTACTTCAAAATTCAAATCGCCCACCACAGCTGGTCATGCACCCAAGGGTAGCATAGTGGTTCAATCAGATCAGATGGCTTTTCCCTTAGCGTCAGATATAGCTTCAAAGGGCTCGCTATCGCAGAACGTAGGCTTAGATAGGGGTGTTGGTATCTCGCTGGGTCAAACACTGTCTCCTGCGGAAATATCAAATGGTTTTCTGTCGCAGCCCACGGGGTATCCCCAGTTGGAGATGGCCACCGCGTTAATAATAGTTAATTCAATGAGCCTAATTGACAGTTTTTCTTCCCCAGTAGGGACCTATGTGCCTCAGACCATCAAAGATAGAATATTCAAGGGCGAATTTGTTGAGTTTTCAGATTGACTTCCCCAAAATAGGCCGGCAGTAGAGGCAGAGCAGTGGCTTTCGGCCTATGTAAACACAAGTCCTCTCGCTCGCAACTCCCTGCTGCCTGAAGTAATGTCACAGCTATTAGGAGCGACCCTTCCGGGCCAGTCCAATGATAACAAAAGGGGTGGTCCGGCTGTGAAGAAGCAGATTTGGTCAATTTCAGACTGGACTGACGCTATGTTGATCTACCTCAGCATATACGGCAGTAAACATCCTGACCAAATTATGGCTTTGGTGAAGTACTGTACTATCGTCCGGGAGGCCGCTGCTAGATTTAGCACCAAAGGAGCTTTGGAGTATGATAGGGCATTTCGCATCAAAATGGCGATGGACTCATCTAGCAGATGGGACATACTTGACGGGGAATGTTATTTCTTCCTTTTAGTACCGCAAGCCATGGGCACTCGCAATGTTTACAACAGCGGGTTTCGCAGAGGTAACCAGGCAAACTCTCAGTTTAATGGGTCCCAGGGAGGGCCGCCCTTTCGTCGGGGTTCAAGTGGCAATGCTAACAATGGAAACAGACTGCCATTCGGAACTTGCTGGGCATACAATCAAGGTGCATGCAACAAAAATCAAAGAGAATGCAGGTGGAGTCACAAGTGTGGCACATGCGGAGAACTGCATTCCCGCACAGAATGCAGAGCACAGCCCGACAAGGCCCCAGAAAGGGAAAAGCCCAATCAAGCTCACTGAATTGACTAGGCTACTCAAGTTGTATCCTAACAAGGATGCTGCAGCTCTGTTAGCTCGAGGTTTTACAGATGGCTTTAAACTGTGCTACAATGGTCCAAGAAAAATGCAAACATGCAAAAATCACATTTCTGTCTCACAAAATTTACAGATCGCCAAACAAAAAGTTGAGGAAGAAATTGCATGTGGCAGGGTTGCAGGTCCCTTTGACACACCCCCATTCCAGAATTTGCGGTGCTCTCCCCTTGGCTTGATTCCAAAAAAAAGGAAAATGGGAAATTTAGGCTCATTCATGACTTATCTTTCCCACACGGCAATACGGTAAATGATTTCATAAGTGACAGTGATGCACATGTAAAGTATTTGAAGTTTGACGAGGCAGTTGAGCTGGCAGCTAGCATGGGTCCTAATGCACTGCTTGCAAAATGTGACATGAAGCATGCATTCAGAATGTTGCCTGTCCATCCAGCAGATTTCGACCTATTAGGCTTCACCCTTGAAGGCAAATTCTATTACGATATGGCAATTCCAATGGGATGCAGAATTTCGTCCAAATGGTTTGAATTGTTTAGCACTTTTGTCAACTGGCTCATCAATGAAATTACAGAGTCAAACTGACCTTACATTACCTGGATGACTGGCTTTTTGTTTCCCCTGCAGACAGCAATTTTTGTTCAATTATTCAACAAAAATTTTTGGCATTATGCAGATTTTTGGGGATCCCAATTGCACTTGCTCCAGAAATACAAATTTTAAAGAGCAATGCACACAAATGAAAAAAGAAATCAGAAATCAGAAATCGGAGTTATGAAGTGGCTGGGGTGAGAAGTTCAGGGGAAACTAAAGATTCAGTGGTGATCAGAACCAAAATTCCAGAAATACCTGGAATCTATATCAAAGGGAAGGTACAAGATGTGTAAATAATGTTCACAGTGGACACAGGGGTTGCTTTCACTGTTTTTTTCACCTCTGTTTTTGAGTCAGTTCCCCTGCATAACCAGCCACAATTGACATCACCTGCTTCAAAGGGGTTGTTGGGTGCAGATGGCAGGGTCATTGAATGTAAGGGACAGGCCTGTTTTCATCTACGTATTGGGGTGGTAGAAACAGACAAGTTGGTAATTGTAGCTGACATAAAAGATGATGCACTTCTTGGAGCAGACATTTTGCTGCAAGATACGTCAAAACCAGCTGATCTGATGTTAAGCAAAAACATCATGATATTCAAAGGAGTGTATACCTTTGATAATTGTGAGAAGCAGACCACAGTGGAGAAGGGCCACTGCTGCAGATAACTATCTCATTCCTGGAATGAGTGAGGCAATTGTAGATGTGTTTGTTGAGGGTCCCAAGGGAGGGGCAGAGAATGTTTTGATTGAAACTGCTCTAAGTCTCATGGAAAACCATTCTTGAATTTTGGCGTCATGTTTACTTGATGCTGCCAACAATGTTACAGTAAAAATCAGAGTATTAAAGGTCAAATGACAAAGATGATGGTAATTTCCTTCATATTAGCATTAATGTGTGCATCAGGACCACATGTTTCGAACACAAAAGAATTTTTGTATGATTTCACCTGCGGGATACGGAAAAAAACATCTTTTATCACCCTCACCACTGAAAACATTATTGAAGTTTTTGCCGTATTTTTGCTGCCAGATGGCACGCTTTGTGACATCATTCTTGCCAAAGCGAATGGGAAAGAAGATGGCAGAATACATGTTTGACCCTATGTTCGGTTGGGAAGATGATGAAGAAAGTAGTTTTGGACCACAGATTAGATTCAGATCAGTTGTAAAACCCTACATGCAGGAGCCCTTAGCAAAGAGGAGACGTACTGAGGAGGTGGCAGTGGTGCCGTGCTACTCCGAGAAGGAAAACGTGGACCCAGAGTCGGAGGACCCAACAGATGTTTCTTGGTATGTGGATAATACTCAATTTTGCAAGAGGAATAAACGACACTTGGACAGACTTTTGTAGATTTTTGTCGTGTCGTGTGGTCACAGTAGCATACAAAAAAGTTTTGTATCTAATTAATTCAAACAGAAGTCCATAGATTTCTAAAGGGCACCACAGATCCTGATGGGAGTCGTCCAAAGAGGATGGTGTAAAAAAAAAAAAAGAGAACAATGCCTTATTAGAGGGAGAAGTTACTGCTGCTGCGGACTCAGACTGAATGTATAATGATTAGACGCTTCCAGCGTGGGGTCAATTGTAGTGGTTTCTTTGAATGTGAGAGGTCAGGTTGAGGGCACCCTGTGTAGCCAGACAGGGCTTTGGACGGGGATGGGAACTTGGTCCCATCTCTGTTGGAGCGCCTTGGACCCATGGAGTTCCTGCCTGACATATTCATGTATAAGTCACTGTGCATGTCTATGCACAAATGGGCCTAGGCCTACATATGTTAAATATAATAAATTAGTTCATCTGTTCATGTTGTCTTTGTATTGTTTTTTTTTTTTCATATGTATTCACTATATTGATATTAATAGCACAATTCCTTTGAGTAAAATGTTATTTGAACCCCTGTACAGGTAATGACGATTTGTCAGCGGGGATGGCAGCTAAACTGCAAGCTTCCATTTGTAAAATTTAGCAATAAACCATGAAGGCCCCATATGGTTAATGGTGGCTTGCTGCTGAGGGACCACCGAAGGTCCGCTCGTGGCTATCCAGCGGTTTGCCGCTGGCGGACCCCGAGAAAACCGATGAACAAAATTCTGGCGGTCCTCTGGTAGCAGCCGCCAGAGGACCACCGGTGGACCACAAGTGGCTTGCTAACTGGGAAAGTTTCACAGATCAACAAATTCCGCGTAGCCGGCAATGACAGACATCTATATGCTGGGGCATTTCTCCATTCCATTTCTCGGGAGTACTGTGCTTGTGGAAGACTTCAGCTAAGCCCCTTGTCTTGTTTGTAAACTAGAGTTTGTCTGTATTTTAAATGCCTTTGGTATTGTGCATGTGATGATACTTTCAACAAACTGTTATGGACATGATATAAGCTCCAGGTGAAACGTATCCTTTTACACATTTAAAGTATTATAAAAGTGTTATATTTGATAACTAGAGAATTATTTAGTACCAAATATATGGAGTGGCCTTACATTTCATTAGCCCATTGTGGCCTTGTCTTCCCATTTTGAGATGAACTGCTAAAGTTAAACATGCATACATTAACCCACATTGCGAGACTGGACCACATGTGGGATGCTGACCAAGCAAGGATGGTGATGTGTTAAGGAAAAAATCGACAGCCAGAATCACACAAATTTTGAGGTATGCAAAAGAATGACATTTAGATTAAATCAATGAAATTTATAACAGTAATGTCAGAGATGCAAGGAGCCACTCCTTTTCAGTATTTTTAGATAATGGATGATGATAGCCAACATTAAACGTCATACTCAAACAACTGTGGTATACGTCCATTTTGCCTGCTGCCTATCACGTGTCATACCATCCCGTGTCTAGCCCACTGTCAAGACTAAATCTAGGTTGCCAAACAGTTCACAAACGAATCACATTTTTTAATGCCAAATCTGACCAAGCCTTCTGTACAGATCATGAGTAGCTTGGAGTGGGGGCAGTAATACTCAAGACTGGCAACCAGGTCACGCTTTATCGCATTACACAATCACTGATGATAACAGTGATAATTAGTTTATGGGGGGCGGGAGGTAAACGGCAGCTACTGTTCTGGCTGAGTGGAATACATAGGCGTGCATGTAAAGTCAAATACAGTGCTGAGGAACAACTGGGTAAAGGAAACGCTATGAATAGATTCCATATTTATGAAAGGGTTTTTAAGAGAGAGCAAGTATTTCCCACACAAATACTGTCTTGATGGGTGAAAAGTTGGTAGCAATAATCAATATAGTTGTTGCTTCTGTAACATAAAAAGTGCTAAATGAAGAAGCAAGAAGGGGAGGGGGGAGGGCATTCTGACAATTTTGAATTCCAAGTCTCTTTTATTCAAACCATATCTAGCAAGCATTGAGACTTATTCAGACTACGAGTATCTAAAAGCTTTCTTTTTCTTTCTTTCTCCCTTTCTTTCTTTTATTTCTCTCTCTTTCTTCTCTCCCTTCCTTTCTTTCTCCCTTTCTTTCTTTCTTCCTTTCTTTTTCTTCTTTTCTTTTTCTTTCTCTTCCTTTCTTGCTTGTTTGCTTGCTTTTTCTTTTTTTTTCACTTTCTTCATTTGACTTGCACAAAGAGAAAAAAAACCTGGGCATTGTAACAATTTGAACCATAGACTAAAACTGTCAGAACTTTCCTAAAACCTTTTCCCTGTCCATTGGATAAATAGTGGTGAACTGTGATTTTTTTCACTTGTAGGCAGTCTAGCATAAGTAAATAAAGAAAAGAAATATCTTGGGTCTGACAGCCAACATGCTGAAAAACTGCTGGGACTTTCCAACTACTGATTTATTATTGAAGATCTACTTTGTAAAATTCAAACATATGAAATATTACAATTTCCATTCCACTTTATTGAAGAAGATAAATTTATGTTGCCAAATCTTTCTTTGTATGCCTAAAGCTGATGGCTAGTCACAGCCCATATAGATCACTTGATACAAAAGCAAAATTAATCATGATGTATAAATTCAGAAGTATTTAGTGTACCATTACTTTTTTTGCAGTATCAATTATAAAATATCAGTTCAGTCTTGGATGTACATGTACCAGGTTGTGTTTGGTTGGCTTCCATGTGTGGGAGGTTACTGGGATGCTACACACAGCTCGATTTCAAGTTCATGCCCTGGTTTCATATGAAGCCTCCCTGAACAGGAAATTTACATCACAGGGAATATACACTGAAACCATTGGGGAGTCCCATGCCATCTCACATCCAAGACACAACTGATTTTCTGATGAAATTACTGCAAATTAAGCTTTCCTTCTTCAGACATCCTGATCATTATCAGTGACATTCACATGATTTCACATTCTGTGTTCACTTCCGATGCTTTCAGGTATGATGAAGCAGGGTTTGTGGCCAGCATCCATATGTCCATACCAGCTATGACACAAAGGAAAAACATAGCAAGGGAGAGGATCAGGTTTCTACACCACTCTGCTTGGACATGTCAACTAAAGTTTAGCAGTAGTGAAAAAAAAAAAAAAAATCATGAAGCGTATCCTTCCATACCAAATTTTGTAACCTGTAGTCCCTGCATGGATTAAAAGACCACATTTGGCACATCTTATACTGCAAGGTTTTATGCTATTTTACCTTTAATAAAAGAGCACTTGACTTGGAAGATACATTTGTGGTGGTCTCTCAAGGCAGGGACCCCTGTACTGGTACATACAGTAATGAGTTCCCTTGATGCAAGGGCAAAGTGAAAAACCACTGGGTTTTCATCATCTATCATGAATGAAACTTGCCAGCCCATGATCTCCCCTAGTACTCCCAAGTCTCATATACAGAGCAGCCTGTCTATTATGGACACCTGTGGGATAGTCAAAAAGTGTCCACATCAGGCAGGTCTCTCCAATACACAGGGTTTCAACATGAAAATTGACCTTTTGGTTCTGGGCATAAGAGTCCACATTATACAGGTTTTCCCCATAATAGAGCTGTCCACCTGGCAACAGGACATCTGTGTGTGTGTGTGTGTGGGTTTATAAACGCCTACAACTGGGGACATTTCAACGTTTTTAACCTTTCAACTGGGGACACCTGACAACTGGGGACATCCCCAGTTGTAGTGAGTGCATTTTCCTATTATAAATATACTCTAGTACCACCTGGTGGCAAAAGCTAGCTTTGTCCCCAGTTGTATTGCCATAGGGCGAATTGTGTGTTTTCCCATGAACTTGCCATTTGCTCTGTGTTTTGGGCGTGTGTGCTGTGCATCCCCTGTTGTTGGAAATAAAACTAGATGTCCTAATACGCATGCGCACACAAGCGCGGGCTGCCAGTGCCTAGTGTCCCCGGTGCAGCGATTAAAAACAATTGGACCTCATGGTGTTACAGGCAAAATGTCATCTCACGGATACAGACTGACAAGATCTACCAGAAAACGAACCTTTCGTTACTCACAAGGTATGCACAAATGCTTATTTTTAATTATAAGAATACAGGGAATGTGTGCATGGGACAGAAAATACATTTAATGTGACAAAAAGAATGCAATCGAAGTGAATCGTGAACAGGTGTGCAAAAACTTGAAAAAGGTGCCTGTTATCGCCCACCTGCACGCATGAGCCGAGGTTGATCGGCAAGTTCACGGGTTCATGGTAACTTCTACAATTAATTCAAGTTATCCCATAAATCAATCAATTAAGTAAACCCTAAACGCGCTACATATCATACATTTTTGGAAAGCTAGCAAACTGCTAATAGGCTTTCTGTCATTATAGGTGTTATTTGCTCCACGATCGATGTACCCGTTTCCTATAGGCCTAGGCCTAGGGTGAGCTCCGAGAGTCATGAAATGCCACAGAATTTTTCGCTAATCATTGTCATTGACAGATAACATATTGCTTTCAGCCAGTGACCTCAAGCCTTATGCTGCACTTTCACAGCAAAACTTGAACAAAATTGTCATTTCTTCTTGGACACTGGTTGTCCCTAACGTGACACGTGACGTCGCTTCATACCAGACCACTAAACTGTAAAATTTATGTTGCTATTCTCGATATAGCTACTTCTAACTTCACACAAATGAAATTTTATGTAAGGAACAACTTAGCAAACGGTTTTCGTCTTAACGATAAGAAAGTTCTTTTGTCAAAACTGAAAACGGCAGTAATTTTGGGCCTCCGCACCAATAAAGATATTTCAAGGTCGTGTTCTTTGGAGTGTGTGCTTATTTCCTACTGAAAGTCAATGGGAAAAATTGACATTATTGACTTCTCCAAAACCATTACCCAAATTCACTTGAAACTTGGTGGGATGTATGTGGCTCTCTTTGTTCAGCAGGTAGTTTCTTTTTTTTTACCCTCGGCGCATATAGTGCCGGAGGGTATTGTCGTACCCTGCGTCGTCCGTCTCACACTGGGGCAGAACTGCTCTCTAGTGTTTCCTTTGATCTCTAAAACTGGAGGAAGAAAAAGCTCTCTGGTGCCCAAGTACACACTAAATGTTTGATACTTAAAACAAATTACTTTTAGGCAATATCAGCAGTATTATGTATCAAAACTTTCAAGAACAAATGCCCCTTCAAAAAGGATAACGGATTTTGTGCAAAGCTTCGGTATTTTGTCACAAAACAACTTTTCTTTTGGAAAAAGGGTGTAGGGAACCATCATTTACATTTCAATTTGACCACTAGGTGGCGCTAAATATTATTTTGAACAAAATAGTCATATCTAGTGAGGTTTTATATATTTATTTATTAGTGAAATACAAGTACGGAACAAAAACATGACACAGACACATGTGAATGAGTATTTTGATTTGGGTTTTAAATTCAAATTTATCAAAATGCAAGTTTTATCAGATATATTATTGATTCTAGATTTTCTTAATTTGCTCTTATCTTCTCCCATTATCGCTCAAAAAATGGACATTGGCTACATCGGCTGTACTCATTTTTTCAATTCAATATCAATATTAATTTGCTTTATGGTGTTAGACATTTAAGAGAGATGACTAAAACTTGTTCGTTTTAGATTTTTGAATTTCTTTGAAAATGTGAGAAATCTAGTGGTTCAAAATACAGAGTAGCATATTTTCAATATCTTAAATTTTCACAAAAGCAAAGGTTCCCAATTAGGTTCCAAATATATAATGATTGGACATATGGCTCTAAAATTCTTTACATCAATATATATTCTTCGAATCCGACAGAATTTACATGTATCTTCGTAGTTTATGTGCAAACCAAGAGCTTGAAACTACTGTTTCTGTAGATTTGAAAATTGTAGTTCTAAAATTTTCCACTAGGAGGCACTCTATAAAGAAACACTTTTGAGCAGGATGGCCCCACTGTGTCTGTCCATGCGTCCGTCTGTCCATACGACGTTACCATGATAACTCAAAAACTACTTGCACTAGCTGGACCAAATTTTTGTCAGAGGTGGTACCTAGAGTGCACCAGATACCTATCAAAAACTAGGTCACTAGGTCATATTTAGGTCACAATGCAACATTTAAAAAAAAGGACGTTACCGTGATAACTCCAGAAATATTAAACGTAGCTTCATCATATTTTTAGGAGAGATGGTCCTAGGAATGTACCAGGTACCTATTGAAAACTAGGTCAGTAGGTCACATATTTAGGTCACAATGCTACATTGAAGAAAAATGATGTTACCATGATATCTAAAAACATAAAAATACTCATTGTAGCTGGACCAAATTTTAGTCAGAGGTGGTACCTAGAGTGCACCAGATACCTGTCGAAAACTAGGTCACTACGTCACATATTTAGGTCACAATGCATCATTAAAAAAAAAAAACGACGTTACCGTGATAACTCCCAAAATATTTAAGGTAACTTCATCAAATTTTTAGGAGAGATGGTCCTAGGGATGTATCAGGTACCTATTAAAAACTAGGTCACTAGGTCACATATTTAGGTCACAATGCTACATTGAAGAAAAATGATGTTAAAAAAAACAACGTTACCGTGATAACTCCAAAAATATTAAATGTAGCTTCATTAAATTTTTAGGAGAGATGGTCCTAGGGATGTACCAGGTACCTATTGAAAACTAGGTCACTAGGTCACAATGCTACATTGAAGAAAAATGATGTTACCATGATATCTAAAAGAAATAAAAATATTCATTGTAGCTGGACCAAAGTTTTCTCCGAGGTGGTACTTGGCATGCTCCAGATACCTATTGAAAACTAGGTCACATATTTAGGTCACCATGCTACATTGTCTAACCAAATGATGTTACTGCGATATCTCAAAAAAGTGCATTTTGTGGCCATAGTTACCAATAAACATGAATAGCAAATGAATTGCTTTCACGTGGTCCTGTCTTGGTGACCTTTGGTAACCCTCAAAGGCAAATTAAGGTCATCAGCCATTGAAATCTTTGTACATGGGAAATGGAACATTATATGACCATTGTTACTATTAAACCTTGCAAGGTCAAAGCAAGGTTACCTGCCATTAAAATCTTTGTGCACGGGAAGAATTGACAGTTAAAATAAAGCTCTAGTATAGTAAAGAATTCTGGGGGAAAAAGGTCGCGGGCGGCCGAGGGTATTCCGTTCTCTGAACGCTATTTTATGAATTTTTAATGCATTTTGTTTTTCTGCTGACTCAGCAATTTTCCTATATTGATTTATACCTTCTTAATGGTGCATCCTAAGCCCAAGGTTACAATTTAACATTAATAGGAAAGTGGGTATGGGCTTTCAATTTGTATTGTAAATTTAAACCCTGAGTGACCTTCAAAGGTCAATCTAGAGGTCAAACTGATGTATTGGCTTACATCATGGTAATGGTGGATCCTAGACCCTTAGTTACTATTAAACATTAACCCTTAAAGCGCTAATCAAGGCTATAGTCACCCTAGTTAGTGATGATTCTGAGACTGTAGATTCAAAATCCTCACCAAAAGACCTTTCATTCAAGTACCAGCATGTCTATGTTTCCACAGAGCGAAATATGTCCCAGGTCAATTACAGCTTTCCTTGGTGTGTCTTGGGCGCTTTGCACCCAAAGCACGCCAAGGAAAGCTGTTGACTCAGTCTCTTATTCAGCACTTTAGGGTTAATAGGAAGGTACCTATAGGCTTTTTCATTTGGTGTAGTTCATCTTGACCTTGAGTGACCGTGAAAGGTCAAACTGACACATTCGCCATTACACATCAAGTCAGGGCTTCAACTCTAAATTGTCTTTCGACTTAGATTCATGAAACTTTACACAAATATGTATCTGGACAGAAGGTGTGTCATGCACAAAAAATAGGTCACTAGTGTTTGGGCTCTAATTCCTTTAATCTTTAACTTACATTCATGAAACTTTACGGGGGGGGGGGGGGGGGGGGGGCTAAGGGGGTCTTGATCACAGTTCACGAAGAAAAAAATAGTGTTTTCACAGTTAATGATGAAAGTATATTTTTACAATTCACAGGACAAAATCGGACTTTCACACTTCACGATGAATTAAAATGCAAATTCACAGTTTACGACTTTTGGAAAAGATGATTCATGTTTCATGATAAATCGTTTGTTCACGATTCACAAATATTATCTTAATTCACATTTCATGAAAAATTAAAACTGTCAATCATGAGTCACGAAAATCCCCATGCCCTCTCCATAAACACATAACTTGATCGTGTCATGTGACAAGTAGGTCAACATGTCAAGTACCTGGCTCATGGTGAATAACTAGATCAGCTGAGGATGGGCTGTTTGCACTGCCCTCTTGTTTACTCACTTTCCTTACATATCAGATACAATAGTCCCTGTCTTGAGACCATGTTTTGCAGGTCCCTGCTATCTTTTCCATGTTATTGTACTGGTAATGTGAGACCACCTGTCATGAGAGATCACTTTTGGGCCTGCCCTTGGGATGGTCACTCAAGACAGGGACCACTGCATATAGACAATTTCATAAGTGCGCATGCATGGAATGTGGAAGTAACAGAGTATTAGATTCCAGGTTTTTCCCCAGGCAGTCTTGGTATTCTATATGTAGTGACATTTCAAGATTGAACCAAATCCTTGCGAATTTCAACTGTGAACAGCCCAAATTTCAGGATCACAGCACTATGATTAATAGGGTTGTAATTTCTGCAGAGAACCCTGAGATTCACATTTGGTATAAACTTGGAAGTACTGGTCACACTGGGTGATCCTGCTCTTATACAAGTATAAAGATCCACTGCCATAGTGGAAACCCAAACATTGGCAGCTGTTTGCCATGCAATTGTTTTCCTATGAAAACCCTGGCAAATTTAGGATGTACATAAAACCTCCCTAGCTGTACACCATCCTAAGCGAAACACTTCTCCAAGCTCAACACTGTTTCTTGGTCTTATTTTTCTTTTTCTTATTATAGGAAGTTAAACCTCTCTAAGTCGAACACTCCCTGAGCAGAACACTTTTTGCCAGTCAAAGGAAAATCTGGCTTAGGGAGGTTTTACTGTATGTAAATCATATTTATCTCCCACCAGTGAAGTTTTTCTGTCTTTCTGTCCATCTTTCCATCTGTCCATCCTACCATTTCTTGTATGCAATATCTCAGGAAGATAAGAACCAGATAAGTTAGGATCATAAATGAAATCTATGTACAGTTGATCAATCTTGTAAGGATCGATGTTGAGTTTACAGGAAAATGACCTTGACCCAATTTCAAGGTTACTTGGGTCAATTCTCTTCAAATTTCTTGTGTTTGATTTCTGAAGAAGCAGACAATGTAATGTTTTACTTCAGATTAATTCTGATTCACTGAAACATATGTTCAACATGACATCCAGGATAGTGCTGAAGTTACAATGCCCTATTTAATAGTCATGGTCTCTCATTACAGGTAGGCAATAGCTATAATTTAGAAGTGGAATAACAGAAAAATTGCAGCATAGCCAAATGAACAGTAACCATTGTATTAGAAATATGTGGGTGGGAGATATGGACAGCATCAGCATCAACTCGCAATTGTTTATACAGTGGTCCCTGTCACCAGAGACCACCCATAGGCAATAAAAATGTCTTATGAGACAGGTGGTCTTTCATGACAGGCAAATTAACATGAAAAGTATTGGACTTGAATCTGAAAAAGTGGTCTCTGAAGAGAGGTGGTCTCTCATGACAGGGGTCTCTCGTGACAGGGACTACTGTATTTAAAATGGCAATTTATCCTTTCTGCTTTAACTCTTACTGGTTAAAGATAAGACTGACTTGACAGTTTTTCTTGCCTATTGACCTATGACAAAGTATGCTATCAATTTGGTCATTTCTGCATCTTCCAGTCAAACAGTTTCCAAACATCTCAAAATTAAAGAAGTTGAAGCAGATGACAGTCAGTAGCCAAGGACCAGCAATTCTAAGAGATTAATCTTGTCTGTGATTTTATAGTAGAACAAGTCTTTCTGGGACACACTGATACATATACAAGAATATATAATTATGTTGATTAATGAATGGACCTTGGTCCATTCTGCCATTTTTATTGGCTTTTCACATACATGTACACAATAATTGCTGTGTTATATATTCAATAAAAAGTTAATATTTTTTTCCAGAAGCTGCAACCCTGCAACCTGGAGAGCAGAAATTGTGTATATTTCCACCAAATGGGAAATGGTACATGGCAGATATCATGAAGGGAGATAATGGTAAGCTTTTCTTCTGTTGTCTTTTTTAGTGTAGCTGGCTTGTTAGTCAGCTGAGCTTGAAGTTGTAGGATGGGTCTGTCAGTCATCTGTCCATCCACAAGTCTTGACTTCAAAAAAGGTTGGTCAAGCCTATTCCACACATGGTGAGATGTGCCATTTATTTTATTTAAAACATGTTTATATATCTCGGGATTGCTCAATAGTATATATAGATAGCGACTAAAATCTAGGGGTTCTCAAGACAGACCAGAAGGTAGAAACCTGCTGTAGTCGCTATGCAGCTACTCTTCTCAAATAACAGCAGGGATCATTATGTTTATTATGCACTGTCTCACAGATAAGGCAGCACATGCCACAGCCTTTGATCAACCAGTTGTGGACCACAGGTGCCATGGGTGGGTTTCTACTCATTTGTTCAATTGGTTATCAGGTATGGTCCACAGATTATTTATTTTTATGAATATTATTAGTTCTTTTTTGGACAAATCTTTAAAACTCAGTTTCTTTTTAGCAGTAAGGCACATGGCCAATTGCATCAAAATTCCACAATCGTCCCCAAGACTGTCTTTTTTTTCAAGAGATGCCACAGTGACTGTTGTATATTTTTTTTAGATTTTGTGTGTTTTACACTATTTTTTGTGTTCCTTCAGTACAAAAACACAAATTTCTTCAAAAAGTGTTTCAAATTTGTCTTTATGCTTAGTATTATCAAGTTTGTTTACTTGGTTAAGGTATTCCAATTATTGGATGAGTTTTGTGACCTGACACTTTGACAGCATCCATTGCATCACTAAGTCTGTTGACTTATTGGTGCTTCCTGGGTAAAGTCTGGCTGATGACAAAATGAAGTCTGATGTTATTGTTCAACGCTGTTCAGTAATATATATCTTATGAACCCTGACACAAGAAAAAAGATTTTTGTAGCAAATATATTGAATTTTAGCTGATTATAATAACATTATAAAAAAGTCGACTTTACAGCTCTGTGTCAATGGGAGTGCAGGTGATACTTTCAACCACCCAAAACAACTAGCCAAAACATAATCCATTACACTTATGGTCTCACACAACACAAACAACAAAGCAGCAGCTTGCATTTCTTTGTGCTCATCAAGCATGAAGTCACCATGCAATGCAAGCTGGCAATGGAAGGGAACTTTTCTTACAATTTTCCCTGGCACACAAGAAGTGACGAAACAAAATTTCAATCTGAACATTACATCATTAGAGTTAAACCACATCTTACTGGTCAAAATAGTACAGAACTGACAGTGGTGACAAAGAAAGCATGTGACAATGTTTATGTTTCAAGCTATTACATGATACATATTTAGCACTCCCAGTGAAACACTGCTGCAAAGTTCAATATTTGATAATGTATGGGCAACAATTAAATCTGTCCTTTTATAAAAGTCTGTTTTCTTGTGTCAGAGTTCATAGAGTCATATAATACTGAATAGCACTAGAACCAAATGCAATGACATCAGACTTGTAGAATTTTCTCTACATGTCAATTCAGGGGTTGCATTTTGTTATCAGCCAGACTTTACAAGGTTAATATTGAACATGTATGGGAATGTACCTGTGTGGTTTGTTTTTTGGTGAACATTGTTACTTTCGACCTTGAGTGATCCTGAAAGGTCAAATTGAAGTCAATAACTGTAAAAAGTTACATTTTATCTTTAGTCAATACCCATCAGCTGGGTCCAAATCAAACTTGGTAGAGATGTTCATTGGGTGTACGTCATGTAGTGAACGTCATGTAGTGAAACTAGGTTAGTCGCATGATACCAAATTTTCTACTTTTAGGGAGATACCTGGTGCGTTACAAAGAGGATGGGGTCCGAAGGTGGTTATGCCAGCATCAGATAAAAGGTAAGCTATGGTATATATATATATATATATATATATATATATATTTTGTGGTGAGGGTAAAAGGGGGAGGGACCCTTAGAGTTATACTGTCATGATTGACAGCTACCCCCCCCCCCCCCCCCCCAGTGGTCAACTACCAGGACTAACAAGAAGCAAGTACAGACACTTCGAACGGAACAAGGGACGCCAGCAGACTGACGAGAAAGGGTAGAAGCCATCGCTCCCCGTTCTCCGGTCCCAAGCGCCTGGTTCTTCCGGAACGGTCGACTCACAGCCCAGCGAAAGCATCAACCTTTGACTTCTACCCAACTCAAGGTAAAAAAGAGACACTTTCTTGCATGCGTTACCGCATACACCAGTGGTGACTGCAGCCGTATAGGCGCGGACACTACAGTTGGTTCTCCAGACGTGAAAGGAAATAGCCACGGCGAAGAGAGTCTCTAAGACCACTGGACAAAATTGATATATTTTTATGTTAACGTATCAAAGTAAATCGTAAACCACTCTGGTCAAGAAAGGTACCCTCCCGTACAGGGAAATTCCCGCACTTCAGTTAGCGGACGGGACAGGTCCCCTTGCCCGTGTCAGCACTGACACGGCGTGGGTTTTCAACTGCCTAATTGAGTCGCAAATTCACTTTAGAACAAAAACAAAAAAACAAAAAAAAAAAGAAATTAAATACTTTTGTAAACAAATCAGTGATCTAATGAGGTATTCCAAAAGTGAACTTTTGTAGGAAATTTCGATGCATGGTACGATTTTTCGAGCCTCCGATTCATCGGTAGGACGGTAACGGCCCTTTTCCCACGGTCGTAGGGTAAGCGGCAGTTGGATCTTTTCCTTTGATATGCGGAAGTGTTCGCTATTAGGCAATCTGGCAGCATAACTCACATCCCATCGGTGGCATCCTTTGTCGCTGTATCAGCAGGGTGGTCATCAGCATCCCATAAACGGGAGCTGGTACCAATTAGCGTTCACGCCCGTGGCTGTCAATTCCCCCTAGTTGTCATAGACGCTGCATCCACTGCACATGCGCAGTGCTGCCGCGTAACCGCACGACGTGAATCGCAGTAGATTTGTAACACGCAATCCACGAAGTTTGGTGATTAAAAGACAATTGTAGAAGGTTTTTAGCTGTGCATGACGAGGTAAAACCCTCCTCTCGAAGGGGTGAGTGAGGTTTTGCGCCACTAATTGCAAAATATAGGGACGTCTTCCCATCACGACTGGTGCTTATTTACGGGGTTTCACTGTACGTGCACCTGTTGCAGTGTACTGAACACGGCCAGGCCGTATTTCTTCAAAAAGTCCGTCTTCTCATGGTAGAATACTCGCTATTGTGCGTTTAAGAGCTCGCAGTAATCGGTTATTATCGAAAGCTAACTGTGATTTATAATTTGTGAGCCGGGGAAACTTGTTTCCCGTGCGTTTGAAGATCGACGATTTTGAACATGCATGTTTGCATGCTTGCAGTTTCGTAACTGAGGGAGGTCACCCCACGTAACACGTCCCCTAGTAGGTAGTCTGATTGCATTGTAGTGCCTTGTGTGCATATATGAAGTGCCACCCCCGAGTTTTCTCGAGTGGGACCTCCCATATCACGTTTGACTCTCTGTGATTTACAGGCCACCGCGGGTAATCCGCTCATCCAACCCCTCAGTACACAAGGTTTGTTTGTCATAGATCAGCCCTGTGTTACTGTTTATACGTTTCCGACACAGGGCAATTACCCATCAGTGACGTCGCGCAGATTGCAGGCCTTGGTTGTTTAGAGAATGGAGACATGGATAATTAGCATGGCATGCAATGATTTTCTGTGGGGCCAATAAAGTGCCTGCGACAATCTGCGGAGATTTCCTCTGAAAAACTTCCCTGACAGGCAGCCTTTTGTGGGTGGATAAGGTACCGAGTGGCACTCGCCACAGCTTTTTCCCAGCCCATTCACTCCTTCCCCCCCCCCTCCCCTTGCCAGCCGAACTGAAGCAGAGCCGAGGGGCTGTTTGAGTTGCATCTGATTGGGTCCAAATATCCCTCCTCTTTCTCTCAATAAATTTAATAAACTCCTGGTTGTTTGGAAGAACCCCCCCCCCAAAAAAAAGGGGAGAAAAAAAAAAAAAAAGAGAGGGAACAGAGAGTGATTAAATAAGCAACAGTATAAAATAAATAGGTGCATTAAATGGTCCTTTGAGCCAGATCTCAAAAAAAAAAAAAAAAAAGGGAAAGAAGAAAAAAAAAAAAAGTGTTCCTTGCTCTGGAGGGAAAATAAATAAATAAATAAATAAATAAATAAATAAATAAATAAATAAATAAATAAATAAATAAATAAATACAATAATAAATGAATAAATAAATAAATAAATAAATAAATAAATAAATAAATAAATAAATAAATGACTACATAAATAAATAAATGCAATAATAAATGAATAATAAATAAATAAATAAATAAGAAACTAAATAAATAAATAAATAAAATAAATGAACAAATAATAAAAGGGGGCAATAATTATAGTAATAACAAGGGAAATAAAGTTTTAATGTTAATAATAAAATAGAGAAATCAGTAAAAATATCGAGCTAAGTGTTTTGACTCAGATCATCTCCAAGCCCCCCCCCCAAGCCAAGGCAAGTGGGACCCTTGTGTGCCCTCAGTCGCACTTAAATGTGCAAACTTGCCTAGCTTACCTCTACTTAAGGGTACCTGTGGTCACCTAAGGGAACCTGTGATAACAGCCCTACTTGTACTTAAGCGTACTTGCTGGCCCATTCGGTGTGTCAAAACACATGCCGCCTAAGAGGATCCGAGATTTAGCAGAGGGCTACGACCTCCGTAGTGCTCGTGATTCCACCATGTAGCAAGTTGAGGGAGCAGAATTGCGTGGTTCTGAGGGTCGCTCGTCTTCGACAACAGAAGGGGTTCCAGACCAGGGCCGGGGTGATGGAGGCCCTGAGGGCACAAATTCACAGGTCGCGGACTTGCAGCCCCTGGCACTCCCACCCATGGATCAAGCTATGCATCGGTTCTTGGATATGCTAGCTCAATGGCGAGAAGAGGAACAGCAGCGTTACCAACAACACACGATGGAGGAAAGGCAGTACCACCAGCAACTGTTAATGGCCATACGAGGGCAGGGGCAAGGTGAAGGGCGAGCCCAAGGATATGTTCCGGCCACGCCACCACAACCAGCCATCAGGCCATTGGGGGTGGGACTTCCCGACTACGATGTTGGAGTATGGCAAGGGGCCGAAGCAGCTCCCCTACTCCCTGCAAATAATTCGAGGCCTCGAGGGGAAGCAGTGCCCCTCCAGGCAGACACCGCTGCCAGGTCACCAGATATGGGTCTTGAGGCAGCAGGCCGTCTGGTTGATGGTCGTAATAGAGAGCGGAATCGAGCAATTCAGAATGGAGTCCCGGACATGGAAGCGAGGGGCCAAAATGGGGCCAGACCGAGAAATCATGCGGCCTGGAATACACCAAGGCTGGGCCAGCAGGTGGATGCAGGTCAGGGTCGTGTTGGGCGTGAGGACCAGCCGACCCCAGCCCTCGCCAGGGATCCAGACTATAGGGGCCCACCCTGTGATGAACTCCGCCATGGTGCTCATGAGCGAAATGCACCTGGGCGGTGGAGGGACGGTCCGAAGAGTAAACTGGTGACCTACGATGGTACCACTGATTGGCAATCTTTCATTGTTCCTCTTGAGCGTATGGCCCGGGAGTACCGGTGGACAATGAATGATCGTGTCAACGTGCTTTATGAGTGCCTACGAGGATCCGCCCAGCGTTATTTAGTGAACCTGGACGAAAATGGAGACCTCACCTATTGGCAAATCCGGGATCGACTACAAAGCCGCTTCGGGGTAACAGATCCCCCGATCACCCTCCGAGCTCCGCTCAGCGAGCTCAAACAACATAAACAAAGCCTGGAGGAGTTTGCTGAAGAAATAAGTCGACTGGTGTCACAGGCCTACCCTGAAACAGGGGAAGACACCAGGGACGCAGTGGCAGTGAGCACTTTCTTGATGGGTCTCCGAAATCAGAGGGTTGCCTATGAAGTGTTGGGCCTCGAGCCGCGCACACTGAACGAAGCAATGAGGCGAGTTCGTGCACGAGACTTCCATTTTCAGGCTACCCTGGGGAAAGATCGGGAGAAGAGAATGGCTGCTCGGCAGGTGAGTTTCCCCAGTGACTCAGACTCGGAGGGGGATGTGCCTCCACATCCTGCAGAACGGCGTGCCATAGTGCCGAGTAAGAAGGTGGCTTTCCACCTCCAAGACACTCAGAAGGGAAAGGAGGCCTATGAGGATCGCCTGGGGCGCCTCGAGTCCCAGAGCACGGAATCACAAAACCAGCTGGCCTACCTGGTTGAAGCTATGAAGAAATTAACTCAGGATGCTGGGAAAATGCGGAATCCCTGCCAAGGCGGGACAACCACCTCAAAGGAGGGGCGGTCCCACTCACCGGGACTGGGGAGTCGAAGAAGCGCATCTCCCAGGAATTACGAGTGTTTCCTATGTGGGGAGCAAGGACACTTCCGGCGTGACTGCCCACACCGCCGCTCTCCTAGCCCCAGGCCCCAGCAGGGAAACGGGCAGGGGCCGAGCCCGAACCAAGAGGCTCGGCCCAAAAGTCAGTAACTAACCCACTAACTGTCGCGGACTCGGACTCTTCAGTTCGAGAATGCCAGGAGGTGCAGGCCCGAGGAGCAAATGTCCAAGGGCTTACACTCTGTGTGAAACTAGCAGTAGAGGGTCACATGGTGGATGCAGTGGTGGACACAGGGGCCGAGATTACCATTGTCTCAGAGGACCTTTTTGCCAAGATCGCTCCCGGAGCCTCCTTATCCAATCTCTCTCCCGTGCGGCTGAGGGGATTTGAGAAGGATGCAGTGGTGACGGCCCGGAAGGGAGTCAGTGTTCACATCACCTTGGGAAACCGGACCGCCCTGTGGCCTGTATTCGTAACCCCTATGCGGCAGGATGTGCTATTAGGCCTGGATTTTCTTCAAGCCGTGGATGCCATTATCCATGCTCGAGGAGGGTTGTGGATTGCGGGCATGTGAATCCCAACTCAGGACCCTAGTAGGCCTACAAATAAGGTCAGCCGTGTGCTGCTAAGGAAAAATGTAGCACTGCCGCCTGACTCGTGCAGCATTGTAAAGGGGTATTCAGAGCACCCTAGTGAGGAGACGCTGGCAGTTATGGAGCCCATGGAGGTTCATGAGGATGTCCTGGCGGGAGCCTCCCTAGCATACATGCAGACAGACATCCTCATACCCATGGTAAATTTGTCAGCACAGGAAGTTGTGCTTCAAGCAGGTACGTGCCTTGGGCACTTGGTCCAGGTTGAGGAGCCAGACCAATCCCCTGGTGGGGAGCCGAAGTTGACCACCCCTGGTGGGGAGAATCAACCAGAACTTAACCTTGAGTTAGGGTCTCAGAGGGGGGTTGACCACTCCTCTGAGACTTCCAAACTTTCGGAAGGCCTGGCAATGGGGGACCCCCAACAGATTAAGGGAGAGGAGCACCCTGCCCCCGAGTCTCAGAGGGCGGTTGACGGCAACTCTGAGGACTCAGAAGGCAGGACTGGAGAGGTATCCTTCTCCCAGGCTCTGGAGCCAGAGGATCTTCCGGAACACCTGCGGACTATGTTTCTGGAAGCGAGTGAGAACCTTGCAGGGGAGGAACGTCAAAAACTGGCAACAGTCCTAATGGAATTTGAAGACGTTTTCGCCAAACACGATATGGACCTCGGGCATTTCATGGGTGCTACCCACCATATAGAAACGGGTGATGCACCCCCATTCAGGGACCGGGTGCGACGTACCCCCATGGGTTTTCAGAAGGAGGAGGAAGCACATCTGCACAAGCTGCTGGATGCCGGAATTATAGAACCATCCAGAAGTGAATGGGCCGTTATCCAGCAGCTCAGGGAAGGGCACCATGCTCCCTCTGCTAATTACCCTAACTACCTACCTGCTACTAGCCTCTTGGACCCAGCCTGGTTCCAAGGCCCTGCATGGCCTTTAGTTCAATGACCCCAGGGGGTCCAGATGCGATATTCGCATGGGCTGCCAACTATGGCTGCCAATGGCGGCCCAGCCGCAGTGGTACACCCCCTTCCGGGGGCCACCGCCATGCCACCAGTGGGCACGTACCCACCATTTCATTTGACAGTCCCACGATACCCGGGCCTTGCGGTTTTCCAGCAGAATTTTGATAATTCTGGCCCGGACTTGCAAGCTTGTCCACCAACCTCTGCCAGTGTCCCATCCACAGGAGTCCCACCCAGTGGACCAACAGTAGCCCAGATGGGCTGCTCTGGTCCAGAAAACGAGGTTGAGGCACCTTCACAGGCCCCTCCAAGGCCAACCCCCTCGGCAGAGGTGGAGGCAGCTGCGGAAATATTTGTGGAGGAAAGGGTGACACCCCCACCGGTTCAAGGAGAGGCTCTGCACATTCGCGAGTCTCCTCGGGTGCCGACCCCTCCTACCGCAACCCCTCGGTCAATGCTGGATTGCCGTCCTCGGCCTATCAACCTGCCTGATGCTCCCACTGATGCGCGTTTCCGGGACTCTGTCCCGGAGCCTACTTTTTTGTTACGTAGGCCACCCACCCCAGTGGCACAGATTTTGGGTGCCTGGGAAGCATCAGGCGAGTCCAGCATCGACCAGTTGTCCCTTGAGGATGCCAGATCAGGGCTACACCGTCTGTTGGCGTACATGGAGCCCACTCTCCAGCTGATTGAAAGGTTGACCTTGAGGTCACAGGCTCCCAATGCGGAGGCAGAGCCTGCTGTGCATGCAGATACCACACCGCAGCCTGACCCGGTGGTCACCAGTGCACACTCCTGGTGGGAGTCCACCACTGACCTGACCTGGGGGGCCCTTGGATCATCCCGTCACCCCCGTTATCCCCGGCTCAGTAGTGGACAATCACCAGAGTGGGGCTTCCCGCTCTTCACGGAGCCCAGTGGGGTGGGACTCGGATGAGTCCACAAGCTCTGCCGACTGGCCAGGCTTTGCCAGGTTCCGCCTAGGCCAGAGACTGAATGCTTCCAACATTGCCAGGATGCCGGCGAATCAGGTGGATGCTCTCGCCCGTAGAAGCCCCCACGAATTACCCCATTAGGTCCCGGCAAGGAGCCGCCAGTGCCGCACAGGAGACAGGCCGCAGCAGTGTCCTATCTGCAGCCGGAATGTGCCGGACATGCGTTGCCATGCCAACGCCGTCCACTTACCTTGGTATGTGGATGTCCGGTCGGCTTGCGGCCACTGCCGGATGCAACTGAACCGGCAGGGGCGCTGGGCAGCACACCGCCAAGGGGCCCACCGAGGTGTCCCAGGATATCTGCGACCTGCTGAATGGCAGGAGAGTATGACCCACTTGCTGCGAGTTATCGCAGAGTCACGGGGCCTTCGCCTCGCGGATTTGCCCGATTTCGTCCAAAACGAAGGGCTGATTCCCAGCTCGATTGGGCCTGTGGCTCCAGGTGACGCAGATTATTATCAGTTTTGGCCAGAGGTACTCCCCCACGACCCCCCGGAGCATAGATTGCCAGAGGATCCCGAGGCCCTCCGCCTCCTGACTCACTGGAGGGTGGTCCTGAACCTCTTGGCCCAGGCAGAGCCAGAGGTTCGGTCCCAGCATACCGGCTGCTCCCTTATCCCGGAGGAGGGTGCCCTGTATCTGACTGGGGTCCTCCCTCGGAGTGCCCGACATCGTCGGGGCCCGGCTCCTCAGGGCCGTGGCACCAGGGAGTAGTTTCTCCCCAGTCTGTCCCGCCTCCCCCTCTCCAATGTAATCGCTCAACCTATCTTTCTTTTCTTAACGTGTTGGGAACACAGCCGATACGTTTTTTGTGGGAGAGAGGGACCTCTATTGATCGAACGACATTTGGCCAGTGGCCCTAACTGATGGAATATTCCTTACTGAGGCTTTGACTCACCGGCCCTGGTCGGATAATTTGCAGGGAGGTCAACTGTGACCCCATTGTAGTTAGTTAGGTGGGAAATGGTTTAGGTAGCGATTTCGTCTTTTACGTAGATATGTGGATTGTGTGGTTAGCAATAGGTAGTCTATTTCCCCCCTTCGGTTGTATTGATCTGACTATCAGAGTATCTCCCCTTTTCCCTCCCCATGACGGGATGCCATACTAACTGGGGGGACCCAGTTGACCAGAGGGGTGTGATGTGGTGAGGGTAAAAGGGGGAGGGACCCTTAGAGTTATACTGTCATGAGTGACAGCTACCCCCCCCCCCCCCCCCCCCCAGTGGTCAACTACCAGGACTAACAACAAGCAAGTACAGACACTTCGAACGGAACAAGGGACGCCAGCAGACTGACGAGAAAGGGTAGAAGCCATCACTCCCTTTTCTCCGGTCCCAGGCGCCTGGTTCTTCCGGAACGGTCGACTCACAGCCCAGCGAAAGCATCAACCTTTGACTTCTACCCAACTCAAGGTAAAAAAAGAGACACTTTCTTGCATGCGTTACAGCATACACCAGTGGTGACTGCAGCCGTATAGGCGCGGACACTGCAATATATATGTATATCTCCAATATAATGATGCTATTGGTTATGCTGTCATAATTAAGATTGCTATCAATAAATGGACAGGTGTATATGCTGAACAAACAATCAATCACACAGATCCCTATCCATTAAAATTGTAAGGGTACAAGTGAAAACATAACTTTTTCACATATCTAGCTTTCTGGGCATACAAAAAGAATTTGTAGCCCCCTGCGTGGCAAGTCCTACAGGTTTGTACCTCGTCCTTCTGTCCACTCATCTGTCTGGCCGAGAAAGCTAGTCCAAGCCATATTTCTTTTACTGGAACACCTACAGCTACCAAATTTGGGTGTGAACACTCCATAGGATAAGGATGTGTCAAGTATTATTATTATTAAATTGGCTGACATTGGACTAGAATTTAGTAGCAATGTTTGTTAAATAACTTCAAGTATTCTGCTGATTTGTGCTCGGTATAACTTTTGTCCTTTTTGTATACATTCATAAAACTTGACACACATGTATCTATACCCAGATGTTGAGTGTGTCATGCAACAAAAGTAAATCATCAAGTATGTCTCTTCAGTAGATAATTAGCAATGCTCATTAAGCAACTTAAGGTATTAGTTGGTCCATTTCCTGTTTTGCAGATTCACCAAAGCAGATGAAAAAGGAGTCTGAAGATAACCAAGCATGTCAGGATGTGCAACCACCTGTCACAGAGGATGAGCAATTACAAGAGGATGAGCAAAGCCACAAGGATGGAGAAAGTGACAAAGAGTCTGTTAATGGGGACCCAGAGTACAGCCCAAATGATGCAACACATGTGTCCGATTCCCTTAGTGAAGAAGATGGCAATAGTAACCCAGAATACAACTGAAGTGATGCAACACATGTATCAGATTCCCTTGGTGAAGAAGACGGAAATGGTGAAATTTCAGAATCCAATGGGCCAGATATGTCAGTAGATAAGCAAGCATTTGAGGATGAGCAAAGCCACAAAGATGGAGAAAGTGACAAAAAGATGGATATTTATGACCCAGAATACCAACAGAGTGATGCAACACATGAGTTAGATTTCCTCAGTAAAGAAGATGTGAATGGTGAAACTTTAGACTCCAGTGAGCAATCACCTGAGAATGAGCAAAGCCGCGATGATGGAGAGAGTGACGGAGAGTTTGATACTGGTGACCCAGTGTACAACCCGAGTGATGCAACAGATGGGTCAGATTCTCTTAGTGAAGAAGAAAATAGTGACATTTCAGATTCCTATGAATCAGATATGTCTGAAGTCATACCACACATGTTCCCAAAACTGCATGAAACCACCAAGGAGACAGGGACATCTGTTGTCCAGTGTACTGATGTATCATCTGCCACAAATACCAACAATGATGCTCAGGCAGAGAGTTCTGATGTATCTTCTGGTACAAACAACAATGATGCTCAGGCAGAGTGTGCATCAGCAAACCAGTGTGACAATGTGCACCATGTCAAGGTATACATGACTGACAATGAGTCAGGAAGAAAATATGACAAGAAATATTTCTGTTACTATTGTGAAAAGCCCCAAGCCAAAATAGCCAGACATTTACGAACCAAACATAGTACTGAAAAGGAAGTTAGCGATTATATGTCAGAACAAGATCCAAAGAAGCAAAGCATTAAGTTGCTAAAGTTACGAAATCTTGGCATTCATCAACACAATTGTAAAGTGATCAGACAGAAGAGTGGGGATTTTTTGGTGACTCACAGACCAAAAGGTGATGTTGATTATACTGACTATGTTCCATGTAAATATTGTTTAGCCTCTCTTGCAAAGTGTTCAATTTGGAAACATGCATGCCTCCTAGCTCCTGAACATGGCAAGGTAAAAAAGGTGAAGAAATTATCAAAGTCAGAATTCTACTTGGTGCCTGGTAATGGGGATGCAGACTTGAGCTTTATCATACATGGCATGAGAATGGATGAGATAGGGACAGCCACTGTGAAAGATCCTCTTATATTGAAATTTGCACGTCACCTAGTGGTGAAGCTTGGCAATGACAAGGAACAATTCAGCTGTATAAGAGGGAAAATGAGACAAATAGGGCGGCTTCTTGTCAGCCTGAGATCAAGTGTTAATACACCTACATCTACAATGGCTGATTTTCTACACCCCACTAAATTTCCATTAGTGGTTGAAGCAGCTAGAAAATGTGCTGGATTTGACAGTGAAAAACATTCCTATGGAGTACCATCTCAGGCAATTAAGTCTGGTCAGCTACTGAAAAAACTAGCAGAAATACACATGGGAGATTCATTGCAGAGGGGTGACACAGACGCAGCTGAAACTTGTACTCAGTTTTTAAAGCTTTGTGAGTTGAAATGGTCTGAAGTATCCGCAACAGCGCACCGAAATCTGTCTGAGAGGAAGCGTAATGGTGTGAAGTTTTTGCCTCTTACTAGTGATGTTGTAAAGATGAACCAATATTTGCTTGACAAAGGAAAGATACAAATAGGTATCCTGGAAGAAGATTGTCATGATTACCAGGCATACACAACCCTGATGAAAGTGCCACTAGCAAAAATAATACTATTTAAAAGAAAGAAACAGGGTGAGGTGTCAAAAATTACTGTTGCAGATTGGCATGCAAAAACCAAAGGAGCCCTAAGTGATGAGCTTATGGAATGTTTCAGTGATTTTGAAAAAAAATTGTTGAATGTGCTAGAGTGCCTAGAAATTAAGGGAAAGAGGGATCGCATTGTCCCAGTCCTTATCACCGCAGAGATCAACCAGTGGATGGAGGTACTTTTGAAGTGGAGATCTGCCAATATACCTACTGAAAACCCATTTCTGTTTGCCTCGAATACACACAGTTCACATTTGAGAGGATCAGATGTGACGAGGGTATTTGCCATTGAATCTGGTGCAGATGAGCCACAAAGACTGACTTCAACTAAGCTTCAGAAACATGTTGCAAGTGTGGCACAGGTTGTCAGTTTGCAAGAAAATGAGATGGACAACCTGGCAAGCTTCATGGGACATGACCTGCATGTCCACAGGTCATTCTATAGGTTGCCACTTGACATTATGCAAGTAGCTAAGATATCCAAACTATTTCTTGCTGCAGAAAATGGGACCATTGGGCAGTATGCCGGTAAGACTCTCAATGAAATTGAAATCAATGAAGAGGAAGTAGCCACATTTGAAAGTGAAACAGATGACTCTGAAGATGATCAAAGCATGGAGAGCACAGGAGCCAAGGAAACTGATTTGCCAACTGTTGACAAGACTGTCAAAACACAGTTGGCAAACGAGGCAAAAAAGCAAGCAGAAAGCACAGGAGTTCTGGCATTGAAGGGTCAGGACAAGCGCAAGACTGACAAAGGGAAGAAAGGTCGTAGAAAATTTGTGGCAAAACCATGGACTGAGTTTGAGAAAAAAATAGTTCGAGAACACTTTGCTTCTTGCATTTTAATGGATAAGCTCCCAGGAAAAGAAAGCATCATCAAATTTTTGAAGAAACAGGAATAGACAGATCTTGGCAGAATGTAAAAGACCACATAAGAAATACATATTTGTAAAACAGTGTCTATATTAAACAGTGGGGTAGTACAAGATGTAGTACCAGATCCCAAACAAAAACACCGTAACTGTCCCATGGCCAGAGGACAACATCAAGCACTACTACAACTTTCTCATGTAAGACTCTTGCTAGTGCTGAACCGGTAGAAGACTTTCAGTTGTTTGAATATTAGAGGCTTTAAGATGTCTAATTTCTACCGTTAGGGTTACTGTTAACTTGGCAAGTTTTAGAGCTACTTATAATACAGCATATGGACTACAGTATTCAAGTCTCATATATATTTTGCATGTTTATTGTTAAAATTCGTAAATTATGAACTGCAACAAAGTATGCCACAAGCCAGTCTATATGGTCGTGGGCAGTACTCTTAAACCAGTGTAGCCAAGTAAATCTACACTGAATACAATTTGAAGTTTAATTAACCTTTTTGGAACTAATTCTGTTAAGATGATCAAGATTTCAGTATTCTTGTTTAAAAGTTAAATCAGAGTTCCTCAGTGTTATTGTTGTATTAGAGATTTAGAGCTGGTTAAAAGTTCACTTACGGGTATTAATTTAAGGCTGCTAAATAGGCATTAATGTTAAATTATCTTGCTCTTTTCTTGTATGTTTTCCAGTGAGCATGAATGATTAGAACATACAGGGCTCTGAGGGAAGGTGCAGAAATTGCGAGTGTTTGTCCTCTGCTAAATTATGTTATTTACTCTTGTATTTTGTGTCAAAAAGAACTTCAATTTTAAGTTGAGAGAATAAAATCCTTTTGTGTATTTTATTTCAATGTGAATTGATCAAACATTTTGCATTCTTAGTGACAACCAAAAGACAATGCATTGTCTCCTGATAGGCCAGGAAGTACAAACATGTGATAATATGTTCTGTCTTGCTCACGTGCACGTGTTGTAAATTGCCAGTTGTAATGTATTGCCCAGGCTGGGGTCCTCCTGCACTGGGGTTGCCTGGTTAAGGATCCATGCGATATTTGTGCAGACAA
>OZ026624.1:75599770-75625770 GCA_964020975.1 Hermodice carunculata
TAGTAACTGCATATCAAACAAAGTGGAAGGTACTGGACTACTGGTACAATACTGACTGCTGAAGCTACTTGGGAATGTGTATTTTTAGCTCAGCTGACTTGTCAGTCAGCTGAGCTTTTGTTAGGGTCTGTCTTCCGTCCGTCCATCCACAATTCACATTTTCGACTTCTTATGAAAAACCGTTGGTCAGATTCACTTCAAACTTGTTGGGGATGTGCCTTGGGTGGGGCTCTAGGAAGTTTGTTCAAGTGGTCACGGTCCAGTGATTTTTGGATTTTTCATGAATTTTTTGTTCATTTTTTGGTCAAATCTTAAAAAATCTTCTTCTCCGAAACTGCTGGGCCAATTGCTTCGAAATTGCATAGGGACACTTCTAAGGACCCCCAGACCTTAATTTATACAACAGTTGGCGCTGCAATTTTTAAAAATATTTTTTATGCATTTTTGTGTGTTTACGCTATTTTTGACTTCTCGAAAAAAAAAAAATCGCTCAGATTATGCCGAAACTTGGTGGAAATGTTCCTTGTGGAAGGGTTGAACAAAGAACTTGCTCACTAGGTGGTGTTATTATTGATACCTTATTTTTAATAAATGTGTCAATTCGGGTACTTACTGGTTCATGAATACATTCCTATTGATAACTATGCAAGTCGATGGGGATTGCAATGCTAATTCACATTTTTGACTTCTTCTCCAAATCCGTTGGCCAGATTCAATTGAAACTTGGTGGGGATCGATATCGATGTACATTGGTTGGGTCTCTACCAACAACATTGTTCTAATGGTTGTGGTCCAGAGGTTTTTGGATTTTTAATTATTTTTTTGTTGTTGTTGTTGTTCATTTTTGTATACGTATTCCTATTGATTACTATGTAAGTCAATGGGGATTTCAATGGTAATTCACATTTTCCACCTCATCTCCAAAACCGTTCGTTTCATTCACTTCAAGCTTGGTGGGGATGTACCTAGGATGGATGCCTAGTATGTGTATTCATATGGCCATGCTCCAGTAATTTTTAGCTCAGCTGATTCGGATACATGTCGGTTAATGCATACAGCCTATTGGTTACTATGTAAGTCAATGGGGATTGCAATGCTAATAGACATTTTTCACTTCTTCGAAGAAACTGTCAGCCAGATTCACTTCAAACTTGGTGGAAATGTGCCTTGGGTGGGTTCCTCACAAGTTTATTCAAATGGTCATGGTCAAGTAATTTTTGGAATTTCCATGAATTTTTTTGTTCAATTTTTGGCCAAATCTTGAAAAATCTTTATCCTGGTAAATACTCAGCCAATGGTTTTGAAATTGCATAGGGACACTTATGGAAATAAGGGTGAGACATGGACCATAGACGAGTGACCTTGACCTTATTTCCAAGGTCACAGGGTAAGTTTCATGAAATCCACAGTTTTATATAATACTTGACTATTTGAGCTAGAACATTGATATTGCACATGCTAGTTGTCTGTAATGAGGACCAGACTTCGACAGTATATGAGTGACCTAGACCCCAATGCCAAGGTGATGGGGCCACATACAAATTTCACTGTTCACTTGATAACTAGAGAACTATTTGAACTTGGACCTTGATGTTGCACATGGGTGACCTTGACCTCATTCCCAAGATCATAGAGACACTTGTGAGAATTTTACAGTTCACATTTTAACTTTAGACCTGTCTGAGCTAGGACATTGATGTTGAACTAGTTGGTGGTCCTCTATGCAGGAAAGATTAAGATCGTACATTAGTGACCTTGACCTCATTCCCAAGGTCGCAGGGCCACTTACAGGAATTATACTGTTCACATGGTAACTTGAGAACTATTTGCAGTATGAATTTGATCTTGCACATAGATGGTCTTCTATGATAGCTAGATTCAGAATAGGTTGTGGCCTTGACCTCATTTCCAAGGTCACAGAGCCACTTATTCAGCTGAGCACAGGACTGTCACAGTTATACCATTTAGTCTCAATGTCCCCAGTTGGCAAGGAAATGATACACATTGTGATTTATGTTCAGGTTATTCCCCAGTCGTAATGCTTGGTCTTTATGTCCCTTGTTGGGGGAAAAAATACACATTATGATGTGTACAAAGTTCCCAGTGGTAATATTTGGTCTCAATGTCCCTTGGCCGTAGGAAAATAATACACATTATCGTTAATGTGTGTAGGCGTCCCCAGTTCTTACATTTGGTCTCAATGTTCCCTGTTGGTTGGGAAAAATACACATCATGATTAATCTGTATAGATGTCCCCAGTTGTTACATTTGGTCTAAATGTCCCCTGGTGGTAGGAAAATAATACACATTATTATTAATGTGTGTAGATGTCCCCAGTTTTTACATTTGGTCTCAATGTTCCCTGTTGGTTGGGAAAATACACATTATGCTTAATCTGTATAGATGTCCCCAGATGTTACATTTGGTCTCGATGTCCCTGGTGGTACAAAAATAATACAGATTATTGTTAATGTGTCTCAATGTTCCCCTTTGGTTGGGAAAAATACACATAATGATTAATCTATATAGATGTCCCCAGTTGTTACATTGGTCTCAATGTCCCCTGGTGGTAGGAAAATAATACACATTATTATTAATGTGTGTAGGTGTCCCCAGTTGTTACATTTGGTCTCAATGTTCCCTGTTGGTTGGCAAAAAATACACAGTATGGTTAATCTGTATAGATGTCCCCAGTTGTTACATTTGGTGTCAATGTCCCCTGGTGGTAGGAACATAATACACCATATCGTAAATGTGTTTAGAGGTCCCCAGTTGTTACATTTGGTCCCAATGTCCCCTGGTGGTAGGAAAATAATACACATTATGATTAATCTGTATAGATGTCCCCAGTTGTTACATTTGGTGTCAATGTCCCCTGGTGGTAGGAACATAATACACCATATCGTAAATGTGTTTAGAGGTCCCCAGTCGTTACATTTGGTCCCAATGTCCCCTGGTGGTAGGAAAATAATACACATCAGTTATGTGTGTAAACGTGCCCAGTTGTCACATTTGGTCTCAATGTTTTCTGTTGGTTGGGGAAAAAACACATTATGATTAATCTACAGGTATAGATGTCCCCAGTTGTTACATTGGTCTGAATGTCCCCAGGTGGTAAGGAGATAATATACATTATGATCAATGTGTGTAGATGTCCCCAGTTGTTACATTTGTTCTCAATGCCCCCTGTTGGTAGGAAAATAATGCACATTATGATGTATGTGTGTAGATGTCCCCCATTGTTACATTTGGTCTCAGTGCCCCCTGGTGGTAGGAAAGTAATACACATAAATGTGTGCATATGTCCCCAGTGTTACATTTGGTCTTATTGTCCCCTCTTGGTTGGAAAATAATACACATGATCAATGTACGTGTATATATGTTCCCACTTGTAACATTTGGTCTCAATGTCCCCTGGTGGTAGGGAAATAGTAGACATTATGATTAATGAACATATGAAGTTACAGCTGTTTATAATATTTTTTTGTTGATGTAGACAATGCAAATATTACTACAATGTTCACACTTATCATCCCCCATTTTGGAGGACCCATTTGGCAGGTATGAAAGATATGTGTGATATTCTGTGTATTTAGTTCCCAGTTGTAACATTGTGCCACATTATGTGTGTCCCACTGACCCCACATAGAATATTAGAAACAAGGTCTCAATTTTGCAGATACAAATATAAATGGTATACCTTAGGAATGCACAGACAATAGGTATATCTGAAAAAAATAATGATCCATCCAGTATTAATATTTAATGGTGTTCTCGGTTAGCAGGTTTTTGTCAATTGTCCCCCCTTGACACACATTACAAGTATGTGTGTGTGTGTGTGTGTGTGTGTGTGTGTGTGTGTGTGTGTGTGTGTGTGAAAAGGAAAGCTAGCTTGTTTCTCATAAATACAAAACAAAAAGCTTATTGACTTATGGGCAGCTGGTATTTTCATTGGTGGGTTAGAAGACCTTGACGCCATCTATTCCCTGATAATGTGTCAGAAAGAAGAATGTCACATTTAAAAAAAAAAAAGAAAAAAAAAATGAAAATGAACTTTTTTTGTTATGTCAGATATCAGGTGTCATTATAATGAGTTTCCAGTCTTTTTTCACTTCGTTCTGGCTAACTCCTCTAAATTTCATTTCCAGGCCAGGGAATGTGGACATGAAGATTGCCAGTACACCTACCCACCATAATTCCTAATTAAAACATCCGAGGGCCATCCTACCCCCCACAGGTGAAGGGAGAGTTCAAAGAGACTGCCTGCCAGGTGGATATAGTAGCCTTCTGCAAAGCAGTGTCTTGCCGCAAGCCAGAGAGAAGTTGAAGTGATGAAGTGGACTCATTGAGGATACTTTTCTGATAAAAAAAACAAACAAACAAACAAACAAACAAAAAAAAAACCCCAGAAAACAGCAACACTGTATGGACTCAAATGTGTCAGAATGTATTCTTCAGAAGTAAAAAGTGTATGGCAGTCGTATGTAAGTATGTATATTTGCATCAATAAAGTTTCATTATGAGGAGTTTTCATTTTGCTTTCATTTGATACAGGGCAGCCCAAATTTTCAAATTTTACATGTTAGTTTTTTCATTATGAAGAATTTATTTAATATTTTGATTTTATTTTTACAGTTGTTACATTGAAGATCAGGGAAACTGACTGCAAAGCATAAGAGGAAAGAACGCCTCCCATGAAGGAAGTATAAATGTAGAAGTCCTGATCCTAGTTCTCTCTTGACCATACATTGTATTCTTCAGTTTACTAGGGTGGAAAGTACTTCAAAAATGATTTGATGACTGCATGCTGCTGGGAGACCGCACCAATGTTATTTTTCTCCTTTTCTCATGGATCAAATACTAGTAAATTAAATATACAGTGGGCCCCTCCTGCAATGCCACCCTTTTTGCACCAGAAATGTGGCCTTATAAGACTGGTGGCCTCTCATCAGGGGACCATATAATGCAAAGTATAAATGTTTTGGCATGTATAAATACAGCTGAATCTCTAATTAAGACCATATTCAAGTAGGATGTATTCATATTTGAATGTGGTCCTACTCTAACACTTATTGGGCAAAAGAGGGAGCCACCTGCATCAGGGCAGATCCATGCACTTAGCATGGTCAAAACTACTTTCTCAATAAAATAAACAACACAAACACAGGATGATCTTTAGAAAATGTTTTAACATATATTTGAAACATAAAGGATGCCTAAATTAATTAGAAATGAGCTCTCTTTTGGTTGAAAAGGTGTTATTTATGGATGTTTATGTAGTATATATAATACAGATCTGCCCTGATCATGGTGGAAGCATCAGTCTGTTGCCCCGACAACACAGAAAGTGAGCAGGATTGCAGTTAAATATGAATGTCTCCTATTTACAGTTCTGTTTTTGTTTTATCCTTTATTAAATCATGTTACCTAATAGAACCACTCCCCTAAGAAACCACATTTTCCAGTCCCTTAGGTGGTCTTAATAGGAAGATTTTACTGTACATTTTTTTGGGAAAAAAAAATAGATGTGGCTTGCATAAATTTTCATCTGCACATTCATGTACCTTGGTCAACATGAGCATAATGACAGTAATGTCTACCATATCATCCCAATTTAGGCCCTGTCACATTAAATATCCACAATATTAAAAAAAAAATTGTCTATTTTTTTCTAAGACATAACACTGCTACATCCAAGATTTTCATATCTGAGCAAATTTTGGGTGTTTAAAAATGACCTTAATGCTTTGGCACTTAACAGGGATAACACAGTTAGTGTGGCCAGAATATTTTGTGGCACTTTAGTCATTGGTTAGTTTGGCCTGGCAAAAATTTCCTACCCATAATTCCATACTGATAGCTCCTGGGCTGTCTCCACGGCCCTGCCAAGAGTGCCTTCCACTGTCCTCTCTCTCCTATTTAATGGGACAAAGTTCTTTTTGCTGATTCTTTTGTTTGCATTAGTGACTCTTGTTGGGTCAACTAGTGTAAATGTGCCAAGCACAAGGATAATGAGGACTTTGACAACAATTTTTTTACCACAGACAATAGGCCTCATGATACAAGAGGACAATGATAAAAAATTAATTGTTAAGAGGTGCCGTTTGGACATTAGGAAAGATTTTTTCTCAAATAGAATAGTCCAGGAATGGAACGCTTTACCACCGGATACAATAAATGCGGAATCAGTGCTTGCTTTTAAGAAGAAACTTCAGCCTCTAATAGAAGCCAGAGGGGGGCAGTACATGAACCGTAGACGGCTCCTTGCTCCAATCCTTTAATGCCAGGGTGCTGGACACACTGGCTTTGTGAACTATTGTGAACATTCCCTCTGTCCATGTCCAGCAGTCCTTCTGGTATTACGCTACTAATTCAACCCGCAAAAAATGTAAACAAACCAGGTTGCAGTCTGTACCTTCCAAAATAACTTATAAACCCAAACATGTCCTACGCCAAATTGTTCCTTACAATATTCTGAATCATATGAGAACAAGAAAACCTGGTCATCATTGGGAAAATTTTAAGATATTACCGTTTGCTACAGCCAAAGTACTGACAGCAGTCATGCCACCTTGCGCAGTGATTCGGAGTACTCACATTGTGGCCATGTGTATTCAGTTAATACGCTGGGTATATTGAAAGCTGACCTGTCAACAAATACTGCACACTGTACCTGTCAGTTTCAGAAAAAAATATGTTACTGTGGTCAGAATTATGTAAGAGACAGCCCCCTTTACCTGTAAGGGTCATTTCTAATATGCACTCTATAATTCTTCTACCGGACAGCTGGCCGAATTACTCACGTAATACCTTCTGTTGTACAATATTTGTTAGCCATCAGTTGCCTGCAGGTGGCACCACAGGTAACTTCTTCATGGTTTCCATTTTGTAAAGGTGGAGCCAGCTGGAGATGAATAAATCCAGTTTTATTCATTATTAGTCAAAATGTCAAGTGACAGAGGAAGCAGGTGCTGCCACCATATAGTTAAGTCCATCATATGGCACATTGCCTCTGGCAAAATCTGTAATCCTTGTTCAACATTCATGTGGGATCAAGCACTCTGATCTTCTTCCTCAGTATTTGCTGTGGGAATATTAATTGATGCATCAGTTGTTCCAGCTCCTGCAGGGCCAGGTGGACATGTAACAAGACACTCTCCTCCTTCTCTGTGACCTTGACCTGTTTCAGAAGACGATACACATCCCGAAGGGTCTCGCCCAGGATCTGTGGGAACATAAATAAAAGATGTCACAGTGCTTGCAAGCACCCACCCTATTATTTGCTTCCGTACTTGTGGTAACGTCCACACATACAATGTGAATGCATCTATTTTGTGAATTTGCTACTTTGGTAAGTGTTATAAAAACAGTGAATTAAACCCAGTTTGTCTGGGGAAAGATTTCTTTTGTTTTTCACGGTGTCATAGGTTATGCAGGTCCAGGCATTTATCAGTAGTTTAACGTTGCCTTGCCAACTATGTTGCAGCTACCCCCGCAGCAGGACTGGCAAAGCAACACAATAAAAGTCACTGATGCTAGATTAGGTATGTTGTTACTTGCTTACTTGCTTACGATATGTTTTTTCCTGACAGGAAGCTTTTTTTCCGCAACTATGTGAGCTTCACTGATATTTCAAAGCTATGTAAGTATACTGTATGCAAATAATTCAGGGACCAGTATATAATGAGTTCATGTTATGCTTTCTACTTTTTTCCCCCAAAAGCTTAACTGCAACAAGGAAAAGGCAGCAAACATATTTAAGTATAGTGTCAAAATTTCTTAACTGTACTGACATAATTTTTATTTTTTCAACTTTCCTGTCACAGATGATTAATATTGAAAAGGTGATCTTGCTGACAGTCAAAATAAAATTGAAGTGAAAATCTGCAAATTTTGGTATCATCAATAGTGGACCCCCCCCCCCCCCCCAAAAAAAAAAGTCCACTTCTTCCTGGATCAAATTTATTTCAACTTCTACGGGAAAGTGGCACAAACATTGCAAAATACCAGACATACCTGGATGGCGTCTGTCTCCACCCCCTGCAGCAGCTGATAAAGCAGAAATGCAGCACCCTGTCGCACTTGTACCTCTGGGTCACATCGCAGCAGACTGCTGCAGCAATCTAGCACCTGTGAATTGTATCAAGAAAGACTTCGGATGAAGGCAGAAAATATCAGCAGAAACGCTACTGAGGATAGCAGATATTACGAAACTATGAGTGTGCATCTGTCATGGCCTGAAAAGTACAGCATAGTCTACCAACTGCAATTCTTTCTGCTCAGCTTTCTGAAGGAAGGATAAAGGCAAAATCTGTGGCTTAGCTCCATTGCCAAGAATCGTTGTGACAGCCCAGCTTTAAAGCCAATATACACAGATTAACTATTAGGATCCAGTCTTTGATAGAATTTAGCAGATAAAACAAGGCAAGTGGCCAAGACGAGGTAGCTTGATAGAATTTAATCAGCTATGAAAAGTTCGGTTCTCTTTTAGACTTGATGAAGACCACATAGAACCTACAGATAAACCCACTGACAATGTCTGACACAGGACCCTGACCCTGTCAGTATCTACAGCAGCAATTATGTGAATTGGATCCCGACAATATTGAACCTACAAATTAATGGATTGAAAATGCACTGCAGCAGACTCTATAAAGATCTATGATGTTAAATTTTACAATAATCACTTGAGTCACTCTGTGGACAAAAAATGATTAGACAGGAAAACATACAACAGATAACTTCAAATCACAGATCTGTAAATTTCTTCAGTTGTGCTTTTACTGCTTCTTGGGTTAAAAATAAATACAGGGAATTCAAAGGCATGATTCTGTGACTACAAGACTGAGTATGGTTTTAACACCTCTCTAAAACAAGCAATTTTGCTAAAAAGTGTACACACTTCAATAAAGGCAGAACTGTTTCTTTTGGTTTAGTAAAATTGCAAATTATGACCTTGCAAACTTTTCAAAAGAAATAATACAATAGTATACCCTTAAAAATAAAGCAACTTGACAGTACCTAGTCCTTTATGGACACAAACACAAAACAGAAAGAGAGCAGGTTCCACACACACGCACAATGTTTGTTACACATTCACTGTGGCGTACTCTTACTTGCCTCGTGCAAAACTGGACCCAGGGAAAACTTGAGTAACCTGCACACATCAGCCAGGTTTGACACACTGCTAGCACGGACTAGTCCATCCACGTCACGACAACCCTGCAGAAAGGTGTTCAGCAGAATCTGCCTGTACTTGGGTATCATGTCACCTGGTGAAAAAATAGAAGTCAGCTTGAAGGTGTATCTGTTGCTCAACAACCGAACTGTGGTCAAATGACAACATGTACATAGTTTGAACATATAAACACCATAAATATTATCATCTTTGAATACTTTTCTGTTCCATCCACTTTGAAAAATGTAGGTTACAGACAATGTTTCATCTACTGTAAAAAAAATGTGGATTATGCACATATATTTTGACCACATCACACTCGTCTAATACATTTAATTTGAACAGCTTAGGCTGAAATCATTTCAAAATTTGAATGAAAAATATTGTCTATGATCAGTTGGTAGTGGCTATTGCAGTTTTTTACGGGTTGTTTTTTGGTTTGCTGTACAGGAGAATCTTCAATTAAGACCACCTCCCTAAACAGACCCTTTCTATATTAAAGACACAGGACTCTTCATTACTCAATGTATAATTGTTAAATTTCTGTCTATGTCTACCATCCAATACCTAAAAAGTATATATTTTCTGAAAGAAAATATAACAAGTAGTTTGATTTTGGTACTGAATATAAAATTTTAGTGTCACTATTGATGTAATTAAATTTTAATTAAAATTCTTTAATTTTGCATTAAATTTAAAATAGCATTTAAAAAAAAATCAGACTTAGTTTCTAGTGTCAATTGAAAGAGAACATACTGCTTTCCAAACTGTATTTTAACTCTTTCAGTGCCAATCACATCTAAAGTGGATCTACTAAAGTGAAACTAGTCTGAATTATCATTAGGATCTCAGATATCTACTCCTAAAAAGACCTTTCATTCAAGTACCGGCATGCCTCTAGTTCCAGAGAAAATATCCCAGGTCAACAACTTTTCTCGGCATGCATTGGGCACATAGCGTCCAATGCCTGCTGAGAAAAGCTGTCAACTCATTTCCAAATTTGGCACTTAAAGAGTTCAATTTTTGAAAAAGGGCTTGGTTTTAATTTTATTGCTATGCAACTTTTTCTTAAAATTAACTTTAATTTAAACATCCTGTAAACTTTAAACTGAACTTCTTATTCCAAATTCAAAATACTGTTTTGCTGCCAGAAGTGTACTGTTCCATTTCCTATAAGAAAACATCCTGTAAACTTTAAACTAAACTTCTTATTCCAAATTCAAAATACTGTTTTGCTGCCAGAAGTGTACTGTTCCATTTCCCATAAGAAAATAGTTTTTCCCATTTTTGGTGTTTGAAAGCTGCAGATCAGCTTTACATGATTAACTATCTACACTGGCATTATTTGTATGTATGAAAAGTTATGGCAAGTTTTTCGTGACCTGCATTCCTTGGTTCATATAAGCAATCAAACAGCAAATGTTTGAGCTTGGGTTTCATGATCACATGTACCTCAAAAATAAATGAGTATAATCTTACTAGCTAATGTCATTTTCAGTTATATTTTCCACAAAACATACATTTCTCATGTGAATGGCAATACTTATGTGTATAAATTTGTGTGGGACAACTTGAAGGTAAATGTGAAAATGATTTTACATGAAACACGATCAGGTGCCCATTTGTTCAAAACTGTGAATCATGTAGTGTCACTTTCCATACCTAAACTCCTCGACACCTTGACCAAAACCTCTCCAATCTTGATCCTGACTTCTGATGATATTTTCATTCCTCCTGTGTGGGAATCCATGCTGGAAAAGTCTTTGGTTAGCACTGGGATGACAAGATCGGGGGACTGACTTCCTACAGCCGCAAGACCCTGTATTGCTGCCAGGTAAACATAAGAGTCCTCGTTGAACACATGTTCGTGGAATATTTGAAGTACATCAGGCAGCTTTGACATGGTTTCTGGATCTTTCTGTAGCACCAGTTTGCGTAAAGTGATAAGACCATGACCTTGAACTGGGACAGAAAGGTCACGTATGTCCTCTGTGGCACAGGAAAACGCTGACCTCTTGCTGTCTGTCTCACTACTCTTTGCGGTAGAACTTGCCTCAGGTTTTTGCACACTTTGACCTGAACTCTCTCTTTCAGAATTCATGTCTTTGCTATTTTTGGAGTATTTTTCAGGTTTGACATCAGCTGCTTCAACCTGGCTTTTCACATGCACTGTGTTTGACTGCAAACCTTTCTGTGCATGTTCAGGTCCATGTTTGTCTTTTTTCCTCAATTCTGGACACCTTGAAGTATCCTCATTAACAACTTTATCTGATTTGTTTTGATCCTTTACATGCGAGCTGTCATTCTGGGACACTCCTGTGTCTGAAGTGACCTTTGATATGTCAAGCTGAACTTTCTCCACCTCAACAACCCTCTCTTTCCTGACTTGGCCTTCCTGTTTCGCCAGTTCCCCATCTGCACCAGAACCAGACTTTGAAGCATTTGCTGCTGAAAAGCTGGTATTTTCTGGCCAAACTTTGCCATGAGTAGCTATAGCCACACGCAAATTTACCACCATTTGTCGCATGCTTTCATCAGGATGTTTGTCCGCCATGGTCTGTAACAGTGGCAGGAGGCATTGGCTGGCTTCCCAGTCCTCTGGACTCAGCTGAAAATAAAAACACATTGGTATTCAAATCCAAAACCAAGTGACTTTGAATTTTCCTCATCCCAATTACCACAATGACTGCAGATTAGCCTTTTCAAGCTCATATCACCAAAAAGTACCATGATGTAAATCGCCGTGTGCCTAAACACTTTTTTGTAAATTTCTTGTCACTGGAAAATATGTTTACTGACATTTGTATGTAAGACTACTTATGATGGCATGCCATGACTCAGTAGCTTTCCCTGGCATGAGTTGGGTGCATCATGCCAAACTTGCACCAAGGAAAGCTATTGACCCAGTCATCCTCTGACCAGGAATGAGTTAATGTTTCTCATAGTAAGGCCTTTCATTCAAGTGCCAACATGAGAGTACTTCCAGAGAATTTAAAAATTGTCCAGGTCAACAGATTTTCCTTAGTGTGATTAATGCACTCAAGCACATCCAGGAAAGCTGTTGACTCAGTCTGAGGTATATCATTGAGAAAAGTCAAAATCAATGAATCAACCAGATATTTCCCTCTTTCACAAAGGCATCAAGCTGTAAACAAACACATGAAGGAGTCAAGATGAAAACTGTGTCCCCAAGTTCACATCAGGCCTTTTGATTTGGATGTATTTTCATATGATAAGTGAACATTAACTTACATATGAATGAATGACATGCTTGCTGTTTCCAATTTAGCATGGAAAGGGTTAACAGAAGCATTACAATTGAGGACCTCAAGCTCACCCAATAATCACTGTTTCATTCTGGAAAACCACTGTAAGATGCCACATCCCTGACTTTTCAGTGCAAACTGAACTCTTAAGATAACTGTTACGATTGCAATTCTACACTTTCCATTTAAACTCCCAAACTCGTGTTTGGGTGCATGGTTGGCAGAGCTGCAACATGCTCGCCTTTCACCTCTGCAGCCCGGGTTCGATTCACGGCAGGGGAAGCAAGTGGAAAGAGTTCCTATCACACGGTGGTTTTCTGACCAAGGCCTGTGACCCTAGTATGGAATGAGTTAACACAGATATTACAGACAAATTTACCAGTTTACAAGATGGTTTGGCTAAAGAGAACTGCTGATAACATCAATATATTTACCTCTTTTTCTGCGAGGACCAGGACAAGCAAACCCATCGCCATGCTGAGAGTCTCCACCTCAAACATACCCAGATCCTGTCCCTCTGGGTTGCCCAGCACGGAAACACAGCGTTCTAGAGTTGTCTGAAAGAAGAGGAACAGATGTGAGATTGGACGATAAAGGTACAAAAGTAAACTTTGTGGGCTACAGCAGGGATTGTTTTATCTCTTTCAATGTCAACTGCAATTTAAGTCAAACTACGAAAGATGAACTGCTCTCAATTATAATAAGAATACTAGCTTCACATTAATTTTTTACAAGTTTAGCCCGATGCTAACCATATGTCCCACCCTGGTAACTATAACACCCAACGGAGCTATGCCAGGCTTACAAGGTCATATTTGATGGGCTCTGTACTACTATCTTTTTGCCTTTATATTGCTTAATTTTCCATAAAAAAACAAGTATCTTGAGACAGCATATTTGAATGATGGACCAGGGTCATTCATAGGTGATGTTATCTCTGCTCTTATTCACAGAAACCCTTCTCATACCTTTATCCAACATCAGTAATTAGTTATTACTGAAGGCAAATAATTAGCAACACAAAAACACCAAAAAGGCAAATCTACTAGGTAAGAACTGCCAACCACAAAAATTTCAGATTGTTAAGCATTACAGTTTTGGAGAAATGGCCCTGAAATCATTCTCAGACCTTTAACAAACATCACTAATTAACAAATGAAAGAGAATAATTAGCAACACAAAACCATCAAAATGCACCTCTATCAGGAAAGAGCAACAATCCATAAAAATTTCAGATTGCCAAGTGTAATAAATTTGGAGAAAAAGCCTGGAAACCATTCTGAGACCTTTAATGAACATCACTAATTAATTAACCGATGAGAATAATTAACCACACAAAACCATCAAAATGCACCTGTATCAGGTAAGGACAACAATCCAAAAGAAATTTCAGATTGCAAAATATTATAGTTTTGGAGAAAAGGCCCGGAAACCACTCTGAGACATTTAATGAACATTACTAATTAACTAATGATGGGGAAAAATTGGCCTATCAAAACCATTAAAAGGCATATCTAACACGTAAGGACTATAGGCCATAAGTACTTCAGATTGCTATTAAAGTGTAATAGTTTTGGAGAAATGGCCAGAAACGATGCCGGGTGTTCGGACGGTCGTCACTGAAGAGATTTAAAGACTTTTCATTCAAGTACAAGCATGCCGATAGTTCAAGAGAATACAATGGTCTGGGTCAACAGCTTTCTTCAGCATGATTTGGGCACAATGCGCCCAATGCATGCTGAGAAAAGCTGTTGACTCAGTCCAAAATTTGGCACTGAAAGAGTTAATAGTAGTTTGTGTGTGCACATATACATGTATAACCATCAATGCAGGCATAAAAATATGTAAACTTTGATATAAAAGTTGTAAATCCTCCTTTCATAAATCAATAAAACTAGATGGTTCCTCTCACCTGAACAAACTGCAGGGTCAGTGTTGTACTGGTCAAACAGGACGGACCGAGAACATCACACATCTGTTCCACAAGCTGCAAGATGAGAACATGTCGCCGTAGCTTGCTGGTCACTTTCTTCACCTGCGTCTCGATTTCCAGCAAAGCTGATGGGGAGTCTGGGGTGGAGGCTGAAGTGGTCTCTGCTGTGTCGGTGATGACCCCACTAAGTTCCTGACAAATATCAAAGAATCTGATGTCCCTCTTACACAATGTACTGTATAATCATGAATTTTCGCGACGGAAAAAAATTTCCAAATTTTGCCTGAGCAGATCCAGTTTGGGAATATTAAACTAGAGTATTTTTTGGCAGATTGGATGTCAAATGAAAGCCTGCATAATAGATTTAAGATTCAAGATTCATTTTATTTCAACAATATCTCATACATATCTCAAACATACGGAAAAAATACCATGTATCGTTTATACGAAAATATTGTTAGGGGAGACCTCCCATAAGGCCATTCAGCGGCTGTCTGGGTAGCCACTGAATTCTAAAGGGCAGTTCCATGGAGATAAAGATTGATTTTACAGTCTAGTTTGAAAGTAAAAGTAAGTTCAATTTTAATTGCGAAATTTCGTGACAGAGTCATCAAAAGCTTAATTAGTTTTTGAATGAAACATTTCAAAATAAAATGTAATAAAGTGGTATCAGGATGATATAAGCTATTGGCACTTAATAATTTGTGTATCATTTTGTTGTGCATGTCTGTTGCGTGTGTGTGTGTATGAGTGTGTAGATGAGAATTTACATTATAAAAGCGTATTTGAGTAAAAATATATGTATGTACATGTACCTCTAAGTACATACTGAAAAAGGAGTGGGAGACCGGGGGCGAGGCTGGGCTGGGAAAACCACTGCCCCACCCAATGTTTTTAGGTGGCGTGTTTTGGGGTACTTTGTGGCACCGAAGCTAAAGGTTACCCTGTGTTCTGCCACCACACAAGGTATACCGACATTCCCCATTATATCCCCGGTGACCAGCCTCTCACGGTAGGTGCTCAGTGTCCCCTACTAAATTACATTGACTATGTCAGGTTGATTACATATATAGCAATCCACTGTGGTGCAGTGAACATAATTTTGTTCAAATATGTATTCTTTAATATTTTGTTTAAATGCAAGAAGGCTATGAGTTTTAGCCTTTTCAAGTAAACTTTGGGGAGTGAACCTGAATTTATCAATTCAGGTATTTTGAACCTAATGCAATTTCTAATATTTCTTCTGTTTGTTCTTATAATAGGTATTTGGGGCCTTAGAAGTGGTAGATCAGTATTTTGATCACTGTTCCTTAAATGGCTTGGGGCTCTTATAGTTCTAGAATTCGAGTAATGATTTATTACATTGAATGGTAGATTTTGAAGATAAGATGGTACTTTATTGTTGCAAAATTTATGATATATTTTCCAACATGAAAGTTTAAATAAGTCTTCAACCTTTAAGTTCTTAGTTTTTTTTTAAAAATATTATTTGTGTGGGCATTATATTTAGACTTTGCAACTGCTCTAATTGACTGTTTTTGAATTTTTGCAATTCTAACTAGACTTCCAAAGCCCCATAATGATATTCCATAGTTTAGGTGTGATTCTATAAGGGTTTTATAGATACGATTTAATACAAAAATGAAAAGACTAAAACAAAAGAACTAAATGTGCTTACGGTGAGCGGCAAACTCAATAATTTAATCATTACAGGCATGGAGGAAAAAGAAGATGAAGAAACCCCTGTAAACTGCGTAGCTGAGATAGCAAACAAGTTGGATGTCAACTTAGATAAGTTCACCGCATACAGAATCGGTAAACTACGTCGGTCACGAAATGGAAAAATGACTAGGCCGATTGTGGTGAAATTCGAGAACATTTGGACTAAAAGGAGGTTATATGCGGCAAGGACAAAATTAAGAAACAAAGGACTCAACGACATTTTCCTAAATGAAGACATGACTAAGCAACAAACTGAGTTGGCTTTCAAAATACGGGTAGCTAAAACTCAAAAACTTATCACAAGTACTTGGACATCGAATGGGTGTACCTACATCAAAACACTAAACAACAACAACCCCCAGCTAATTAGTAGCATAGAACAACTAAAACAACTGCTTCCTGCCTACAGGGAACCCGAATCAAGAAGGGACTGAACTTTAAATAAGTGATTTCAGCTGAGTTTTACTTTAATTATGATCGATGAATTCACGGACAGCTGATCATCCAAAACAAAACCACATTACACCTACAATTAACTCATCTTACGCTGGGAAAAATAGTGCCATCGATTGTATTCAGAACAAGACTCCGTAATCAAAATGGTGCCTAGATCAACACCGACGCCGAATTCCTTAACTTCAAGAGTAAAAAAACTGGTAATTTATGCTACACATATTTGATATGGACCAAATACTTTTTTTATGAACTAATAATCGGGAAAATAAAACTTGTGAATTTCACTCTTGCAATTCATTTGGGAAACTTTACACTCGGGAATATAAATGACCATACAGTATGTACGACTACTGATGAGCCTTGCAGAGATAATCATAACAGAAGTCACACTCATCTGAATTATTACAATACCACATAAGAAGACCTTTTATTCGAGTACTAGTATGCCCATAGTTCCACAAACTTGAGTAATGACCCAGCAATCAAGGGCTCCATGAGCATCACACTTTTTGTAGCTGTGTGGCCTTTACCTCAAGGTTACGATTACCCAATTGTTGTCCCAAGTGAAGTCCTAACTGGGCACATATCCTGAGTAAGTTTGAACTTTCATCAAATCATTCTTGAGTTATCACAATGCAAACAATTTTTTTCAAATGGATGGTACTTGCACCTTGAGGTCAAGGCCACCAAAAATCAATCTCAGGTAAGGTCCAACCTGGATACACATTGTGACAAAATTTTAAGGAAATTGGACTTTGACTTCAAAAGCTATCCAGAAATAAAATCAAGATGAAAGGATGAATAGCAACTTGATTACTGCAGGGTACCCATAACTATAGTGTGGGGCTCTGGAAAATAGTGATCAGGTCAACAGCTTTCCTGCACCCACAACAAAACAAGGAAAGCAGTTCACCCAGTTTCCAACTCAGCCCTACAAAAGGTTAAAATATAAATAAAGTTGTTGCTTTTACAAGATTCTGGGTCCCCCAGACTTACATAGAAATTGCATGACTAATTACTCTAGAAACACTAAAGAGTAGAAAGACAAGGCAAGTGCTGATGGGAGAAGACACAAGATGTGCCAAATTGTCCCACCGATTTTGTCCTTTGCTGACTCATCAGAGGTTGGTGAATTCTGTTTAACTCCAGAATAACCATGTTTACGGTTACTATTTACAGGGAGTTGGTCTCCGCATCAGATGTGTTGGGTCTTTAATGGGACAAAATAACAATACTACAGGTACAGACAACACAAGTGTGTTATGATGCAACTGTTAAGACATCAATCATTGGCCCTTAGAGTGCTAATCACCGCTACAGTTGTTTTTTCATTACCGTTAAACATACAATAGTTAAAAGATTAAAATTCCTCATGAGGGTATCTTTCATTCAAATTACCAGCAAGCCTAGTCTAAAGCAAAAAGTAGTTTTAGTCAACAGCTTTCCTCGAGACACTTTGCGCGGATTGTGCGCAGTGTCCTGACGAAAGCCGTTGACTCAGTCTTAAAGTGGCGTTTTAAGGGTTTACTGGCTCTAGTCTGTGGGACGGTAAGGCTGAATTAAGGACACTGTAGTATACAGCAAGCTAAAAGCCTACCTTTAACATAGACAGGAAGAAGTGACCTGCGAGGCCCTCAGTTTGCAGTTGTTGTAGTAACTCTACAATTGCTGTACACTTGGTTGCTGACAGCTCCCAATCCTCTGTCCTCTCATCCGACCTAAACATTTGCAGAGACTGTACATTTACCATTTGTAACCCTTTCCTCATTGAGTCAAGATAGAATTTAACTCATTCCATACTATGGTGACAGGCATTGGTCAGTGGTTCTGGCACTGCCTGGCAAGTCATGCTGCAGCTGCCTTTGTGGCACCTGCAGCATGACTTGCCAGGCAGTGCCAGAACCACTGACTTAAAACTATAGGCATGTTGGTACTTGAATGAAAGCTCTTTTCATGAAGAATTTAAATATGCAATTGCCGTCTTAAATCTAGGTAAATATACAGACAAATCAGGGACTGGTATGGAATGAGTTAAGCCTGGGTCAACAACTTTCCTTGGCATGGATAGGGCCCTTGCAAACCAAGGAAATATGGTGACCTGAGGCATGTTATCTTGGTAGGTTTCATCTAAAAATCTCATTCAAACTATTTTTCATCACTACTGAATCAATGTACAATGTAGTTAACAACACTGAGATAGGTGGCATTTGACTGGCAGCCTGTTTTGGTCACTTTCAGAGGGCATAAGTCAACAGCTTTGGTTCAAATTAGCTAGTACTGTGAGCTACCGCTGCAACGCAGTGATCGCATCCCTGCTTTCTACTTGGCAACTGGCCTTTTTCCGTTGCTGGGTAGGTCACTCAATCCTCGGCCGTCTCACACAGTTCTGCCATCGGTCTATTGTGCGTTTTTTTTTTCTGCAATCGTCCAGTTGCTATACGGAAATTACGTGGGTACCTGGTGTTCTGGTGTCGGACCCCCAACAAAATGTCTTGAACAAATTCTGTCAAATTTACCTGGTGGTTTATAATCTTCTGGTCTTTTTCACCATATTAAATCACTCCCCTCATTTTTATGTTTCTTTGGAGGAAAACTGTGGAAAGCTACCCCTTGCATCCAGCCGTATTTATCCAATGTACCCAATTTTCTTGTGTCTGGCTTACAGTCAGGAACTTTGCAATTGTAGACTGTCATTGCAGCTTGTAAATACGTCCGTAGTACGTTGGAAAATAACGATCAACTTTGCGATGTCATTTCCCTGTACTTTAACTATGGCGCCATATGGCTACTATATTTAAATGACCTAACCTGCCGCGAGGTGCATCAGGAAATGACCCTGGCGCTTTAGCGGCTACCGACGGTACTAGCTAATTTGGACCTTAGGTATTAATTGAGTTAAGGAGTGTCAAAACACTAGATGGAAAATAGCAATTAATTACAAGGAGGCACCTATAGTTTTACAAATTAAGCTGTAACACCACTAAACTGATGGTAAACTGACTATGTTTTAGTGCATAGGTGGCCACTGGAGTTAACAAGGGACCTGGAGCATGTGATCTTGATAGGCCACATCTTATTCTCAATCGTTTTTCATTACTGTGACACAATATGGCATGAAATTGACACAAGTAAATTTTTGTATAATACTGTAAATTCTCTGATAGAAGCCGTACCCTAATTGAACACACAACCTGACTTTGAGTCCTTCCCTGGGGAAGATTTTTCGCCATTTCCAATTCACAAAAAAACCTATTAGAAGCCGCACCCTAACTTCAGCGACTTTCGTGGAAATTTTCTGCACACACCGATCATTTAGCATAACAAGCATGTGTACTTATTTACCCTCCTTTTATGCAATTTACCTGAATAAAAGTTTGATTGAAAGAGTGACTGACCGTATTTTAATAAAGTATGTATCACATGTGCTTGGTGTTTTGTTTATGACGGGCCTATTTGTTTTAACCATGACGTTGTCAATTATACTAGGTTTCTAGGCAGAAAACCCCTAATACAAGCCGCACCCTGACTTTATGATACTGAATTTGTGTTCTTGAAAATCCTTACTCTAATTGAAGCCGCAGCTTGTAATACAAAATTTACGGCAGTGCACATCTTTAAAGTGTTAGATAAATTCCGCAGTGACAATGCACAATGCTGATTACTATACACACAGCTGATACAAATATTGTACACTTAGTTGAACCTACCTTACTGGTATGGACATGTCCCTGAACTGTACGATTTCCCCTGTCTTTTTGTCAATGAATCAAGCCCTCCCCCCCCCCCCCGATTATCTTGTTTCAATGCAGCCACATTTCTGCCTGCTACACTTTTCACCATGAAAATGAGTGAGGTAGGTTGCATTTATAAATGGAACATCTGCATGCACTTTGGTACCTGTAATAGTTGCATGAACTTACCTCTCCGAGTGTCTGATCACAGCTACGACTCCCCCTTCATCCCCACAAGCAAAAGTCAGTCTCTCGGACATTGACTTGAGACTAGTCTCATTCATGTCTTCCTCACTGTTTGGTAGAACCAAAGCCTTGAGACAGGCCACAGCTGAGGCCTGAGTCGTCTGTTTGAGATAAGATACTAACAGATCTTGACACTTAACCCTGAAAAAAATACATCAGACAAAAACAGAATAAGTTTACAGTGATGAAATCTTGCTTCATTAACATGCCCCTGGTCATCACCTCAGTATTATCATAATTTATTCTACGTTTCAGGGTGAATTATCATTTTCTAGAGTGAAATTCAAAAGTAGAAAGTCACTGTACATCACATGACCTGAACATTGTTACAAGTAAATTGTGACGCGCCTGCATCAGTGACGTGATGCATTGACATTTAAGACAAAATTTACCGTGTGCGAGTAAGGTTTGATAATACGTCACGGGTGATGCTGAATAACGACAACAAACGTAAACAAACCGGGCACACCAGAGGCCGGTGTTGAAAGTCGGCCTAGGGTTTTTTTTTTGCAATGAATACCCAATTAAACATAGAATAAACAAAATCTTACATGGCTGGAGAGTGAGTTTCTTTTTTTCTCTCACGAGGGAAAGATAGCAACTCACTCTCAGCCATGTAAGATTCTCTATGACTTCTATTATGGAAAAAAAAGTTACCACAGTGAGGAATGGACAGGATTCTGCTTTCTACTTACATGTGGTTTGGGGCTTTTTCTGTTAATTTAATATCACATAGTGTGATATTTTAATTTCCCTTTAACCAATCTTTCAAACATTACCCATTTTTTGGTCCGAGCAACTGTTATGCTTTCAATAATTATGGCATACATTTTACACAAGAATTACATACAGGGTAAAATAGAGTAACATTTATCCAGGAAGTTTCAGTGAAAACACTTAATCTTAACATGCTATTAATGTACTCCGTAAGCTTTTCGTGCTAAACATGCTGATTGGGTGGGAGATCTTTGTTATGTATTCAAATTTTGTCAGTAGTTTTTAAGAAAATGATTACCTCAGATGCGACATTCCATCTCGGGTGAAACAATATAAGAGAAATATGATGCTTGACACTGGCCCAAGATGCTTCACAAGGATACTTTGAGGTTCTCCTGCCAGCACGACCAGCTGTTTTCAAGGTCAAAGAAGGAGAAGAAAAACCTTGTAAAATATGTATACCCGTTTCTACAGTAACTTACTCACAAATAAAAATGACTTATAATTCAACTTTGAATAAAACTTGTATCATTTTTTTCTTGTAATGATGTTATTATAATACCTATGGATTTTGAATGCTAATTTTTTGCAGTTTGGAGTGTTTATATTACTAATGGAAACCAGTTTCAAATCTGAAGAATTTCACCTCAGTCCTGATTTATGACATTTCATGGGACATGCACAACACAGTTACTTGGAAAACAATAAAATTAAATTGAAAAAGTACATGAGCATGAAAGTGACAGATCAATTGCAAAATTTAAATGATGAGCAAGTCAGATTAGAAGTTTACGAACTCTTATCATGCTACAGGCAACAGATCTTGCCATCATCCATCAAGTTTTCATGTGCTGGAAACCCCATTACACAAATGGTCCAAATATTAGGTAAGGCAAACCCATGAAGCCCTGGCCCATTTGGGTACATTAAATCACGGTATTTGTTTTGAACGTAGCCACTGGAGAAATTGGCCTCTGAAGCAGAACCAAGCTCACTGTTATGTCTAGTTTGCTGGAGTCTGCCCTTGTTTGACAGGGTCCTCATTGTTTTCACTTTGGAAAAGTGACTCAGTTTGTAATTGGCCGAGTATGGTTACTATGGTAACAGGCTGCAGTATACTAGGGACCAGAGGCTGCTAGTGGCCAAAGTAATCACGATCAACCTCCTGATTGGTGAGTTAATCTAGCTGGATGGTCACAGTATATTTTTATTTTTGCTTACAATAAATAAAATCCTGTCAAAGAAGGGCAGACTAAGTTGCTAGAGGTAACATGGAACTTGGTGTGCTTTGGAGGCAACAGTAGAAAGCCATGCTCCTCAATGGTGGAATATCATCTGCCCGCTGAAGCATGACAAGAGTCAATTATACTTCAAAAACAAAAAAGACATTTTAATAACCACATTATAATGTATTACACCTTTAACTGTTACACTGAACTACAATGTAATGATTTACTCCACCTTGTGTAGATCCTCTATGCACAATGACAACTTGTCTTCTGTGACCACCACAATTCCACCAGCATATGGCTCACCTGACAACAAAAACGGTCACATTTTGTCAACAAAGATGGAGTTGACCAGCAGACTTTTCAGTCTATGGTAATGTACTTGTTATAAGAATATTGCTGTCCCATAAAAAAAAAAAAAAAGAAAAAAAAGACAATGCGCCAGTATTCAGATGGCACTTTAGGACTTCATCTTTCTGTGCACTAAGCTTTCTTGCTCAGTCTTATGCTAATTTTTTATTGTCTATGCTCATTTTCTCATGACAAGCCATACTTTTAAAACATGCTGGTGTTTTAAAAAAAATTTACTCAGTGACTAAAATCCTTAAAACACATAATATGAAAGGTATCTATTTATTTTCTTACTCCCCATGATGGGATATGTACCCCCCCCCCCCACTGTTCTTTACCAAGCCCAGCTAAATGCACCAACTGCCCATCAGCACCAGTAAATTTGTTTCCCATAGTTGGAAAACAGCCACTGTGTATAACACAGAAAAGAGTATAGCCACATTCACGGGCAAAGCCTGCATACACATGTTTCACATTACAAATTTCTTGCAAACTCTTTGTTTTACCTGGTTCCTTACAGCAGAGCAGAAGTGGAGCCAGCAGAGGCTCCATCACAGAGTTGTATGCAATCTCTGGGTGTTTGGTCAACATTGCCGTGATCGTACTCCACGTCACCCGCAGAAACTGTTTGGTCAGCAGCTTATCAGAGGAGCGCAGTAGCCCCAGGACCTGAAACGACATCAGTTCAGTTCAACAGGGACAGTTCAGTTAAACCCTTTCAACACTGATTTACAACTGAATTCACCTTGACCTGGATACGTTCTCTGCCTGAGTCAAGGAAACTTGTTGACCTGATGCATGCTAATTTAGATCTGCACTAGCACTATCCATTAGCCAAATAGCTAGTGGTTAAGAAAGATGTGATTTGGCTGACAAAAGTTTGTAGGCTTAAGCCAAAGTAGCTATGGATATTTAGACAGATTCAACCTTTATTGCACATATTCATAGTATTTTATTTATTTATTACTTGTTTATTCAGACGTATTGAGCATAATTTCAAAATGCAGAATTTTTCAAATCATTTTATCTTACATTTACAGCATTTGACCATAGAGCTTAATGTTACTTGGACAAGTTGGCAAAAGTTGTATAATTTCTAGTGCCAGCCCTGCTAGATATATTCCATCCACATTTCTCATTGCAAATATATTCACTGAATGCATATGTGTTTCTACATATTTATGACACATGCATACGCAATGCAACCTGTCTGGAATGGCCACCACCCAACCCTGATCACCAATTATGATCTTTCAAAACAGGTGCATCCTCACTGAAGTAGACTCTCAATATTAGGTCTTCAAAAACACAAACAAACAAAATTAAAAGTCAATCAGAGATTGCTGGCTCCATGCCCACCTCGCCTCATTTATAACCTTGCTCATCATATGCATCACAGGTCTTGATTTGGAATGACTTTAGTCAATAAAAATAGGGTATCACCATGACCCAGATGCTTGACCTAGTGACCTACTTTTACGCATGACACACTCATGTGATCAGATACACAGGTGTGTAAAGTTTCATGATTCTATGTCAAAAGACAACAGAATTACAGCCATGGCATGAAGTGTAATGCACTTCTACATGGATGTATTACCATGGCTCAGATACTTGACCTAGTGACCTACTTCGGTCCATGACACACCCTTATGTGTAGATGCATCTGTGTGTAAAGTTTGATTATTCTAAGCTACATAGAAAAGGAATTATAGCCCAAACACAATTTTACAAGAATAGGTCCCAGTGACCCAGATACTTGACCTAGCGATCTACTTTTGGTACATGACACATCCTTATGTCCAGATGCACCTGTCTGCAAAATTATATTATATGTATTCTAAGTTGAAGGACAGGCAAATTATAGACCTGACATGAAATGCAGGTGGATGGATGCACTGACACAAGGAAAAAACGATAACTATATGCCCCTCCTCCAGTACAAGAGGGGCATAAAAACTAAAGTAAATAAATAAATTGAAAAAAAAAAAAAAGCAGAAAAAAATAAAGGTACAATGCTTTTGAATAGTGCCTAACAGTTTTCCTGGTGGGCGATGGGAAATTTAGATGCTGACCACTTGACCTGTTGGTGGAACAGTGATACAAAACCAGTTTCTCCAGAAACCTTGGATAATCAACAACATCAAATGCTTTTTTTAAGCCCAATGTAACAGTTCCAACAAATTTCCCACTATCAAGTGCTTTTGTCCAATTATCGAAGATGGGAAATTTAAGCTCTGCTCAAGGAGTGAAAAGCAACTTTTTGACATCTACTGTGCAGGCAACAGGCCTCTAAACCACTAAATGTGTTTTGCAGGCATACTGACTGTACATGTAAAATAATGAAAAGCTTATGGATGGCTCCTTTGGCAAAGTGCCACTGTCCTCTTTGGTCACATACATGTACCCAACCGTTTTATTGATGATATTTTTTATGTTTTTGTCAGATTCATGCATGGCATTTGGAGCATATTTCTAGTGTTTACTGTGCAACAATGTCTAAACCCTGTAGTACCACAATAAATAACAGACGGTGTGAAACCCTGAAAATTTTATGCTGTGGAGCTATAAGGCAGGCATAAAAATAAACACCTGTACACATTTTGGAGAACCCCATGTACAAATGTTTGACATTATTTTCCAAGTTCTAAGTAATTATAGTCTACAACTAATCTATTACTTGTACTTGCAAAATTTATTTCACTTGCCTACTTTCTTATGACAGCAAACCTGAAATGAGGGGATAGAAGCAGAAACGTCCTGTCCATATCAGTATCCAATATTCTATCTTACGTTTATTTCATGAACTCTCTTCTACATACGAACTCTACATAAAACCCCCCTTTAACACTGGCATGACATATCCCACATGGGCTTTGTAGCTCTGGTGATAATCAACTCATGAGTGCTCGCTGCAAAGAAAAAAAAAAAAAAAAACCTTTCTTCTCTGTCTTTTTTAACTCTTTTAATTTAAGTGCCATAATACCGTCACACTTCCCCAGAATGTGAGACTGATTAGTTTTCTTGATTACCAGTTGTGACAAACATAAACAAACCTTGCATGGTGTACCTGATGTAACAGATCATTATCGGAGACCGCTATTCGCTGCTATACTGGTGACCATATCCAGTACCTCATGAGCCTAGCTTAAGTTAAAATGCAGCATACCA
>OZ026624.1:75625970-75647970 GCA_964020975.1 Hermodice carunculata
TAGCTCTATAAGTTTCAACTGAAACTTTCAAGTTCTTTTTTTTTTTTTCCTCAACACCTTTGACATCAGGAGCTTTGTCTGGTATACACTTTGTTACTTGTAAAAATTCCAGCATCTTTCTGGTGGCAACTTGAGGAGAGGGCTGAAACATGGTTTTACATGTAGTACTGTAAATAAGCAGCCTCAGCTAACTATGATATATCTTTTTCTTCATCTAGGCAGACATTTCCACACACCCAGACATCTGTGGGTTTGGAGTTGGCCAAGTGCTAGCCATATAAATTCTGGAACATATCAGTTTGTCTGCATTTTACCTGAGACGTCAAGAAGAACGTTTCAGTTGCACACAAACAATGGATCCACCAAACAGGACCATACACTGAGGCAATGTCTTGTCTCTATGCTATGGTAGATTGTGTTACAAATTCTGAATTGTAGTTATACAGTCTGTAACCCTGTGAGCAATGGGTAATACCTGTGGTGCCACCTTCTGGTAGTATTCTTCCACAGAGTTTGCCTGTTGGGGACAACTTGCAATTATCTTGGCCACTGCCTCACATTTTCTCCAGTCATTAGTGCTGCCCTCTGCTGCTCCACCTTGAACCTTGGTGCCTACAAAGGGATGAAAATTAACAATATCCTGGTTGAACATATAACTGAAGGATGGGAGCCATAAAATACCCTGGTACCGTAGAGCATTTAACTTCCATGCGAGAACATAGCAACTGAAATTTAAGGTGAGTAGACCCAGTGAGTACAGTGGTCAACATTTGCTTAACAATACATGTACAGGGGTAGAAATTAACTGATTTTAACCAGTAGCAAAGGTTTGCTACTAAGTTTAATTTTTGGTAGCAAATCTGAGAATTAAGTAGCAAATCATGCAGGTTTGGCGAAGCCCACCTAGGGCGTGCAAGCGCATGCCCTTCCCCTTTTGAAATCAAGCATGCAAATTAGTGCATTCTAAGGCACTTTTTCACATGAACTGAAGAGCTAAGGCCAGCCTTAAAAATATTTCTGTTTCGTATAACAGGGCCTTGAAAAATTTGATGAGGCAGGGAGGATTTTTTTTTTTTTTTAACTACACATACCTACTACGTGTTACTGCAATAAGGGCATCATACCAGTACGGGGACTGATGGACTTAGTATTGATACAAGATAAACAAGATTCCAGGTTGAAATTTTTTTTATTAAATCTGTATTAAAGCAAGAGACTCTGCCATAGATGAAGTCGTAGCCGGACAATATATGCTTCAGGCTGGTTTGCTGGCGCTGAGACAGAGTAGCCCTACTGTAAATACACCTCGGCTTGGCTTGAATTGGGGTGGGTCTTTTGCTATTTTAAACATGTACATGTACAGGGCTTCAAACATGTACATGTACAGGGCTTCAAGAAACAAAGGATTAGCATAATTATAAAGTTGAACTTTTTAAAAAATATCACAGAAGAAAAAGAATAAGATATCAAATACAAATGTGTAGTTTTTATTTTCACTTGACAACAGCAGGGGACGGGAGGGGTGTATGATGAAGGTTCAGAGTAAATATTAAAAGTCATGAACACACCTCTTTTATGTGTATGTGCGGGGATGTGGATTAAGAGTTTTATTGCTCCATGGTCAAACTGAGAGTACAAAGCAGGGCTCGGCAATTCACGTGTGCGATTGTCCGGGGCAAGTTAAAATTAATAGGTACTTGCCCGGTCGGGCAACCAACTTTTTTTTTTTTCGCTGGGAACTCTAGTCCTCAAATTTTCATGACATAGTTACAAGTTACAGTTGTTTGCAAGGCTGGCTACGAGGGGCGGGGGGGGGGGGGGGGGGCGTCTAATCACTTAAAAAATCCGAGCTTTTGCACCACCTGCGTGGGGCGCCGATAGGTGGTGATAATCGCTAATTGATAAATATTCCAAGTTTAAACAATTACTTGGTCCGCAGTTGTATTCATCAGAACTTTATTCTGTCAACACAAGCAGACATTTTCACAGTCGTACATATGGTTACGTTACGATAGCAAAGCCAAAGGTACCGGCAGTAATTGACTTGCTGAGCGGGGTCACACTGCTCACCGTCGTCAGTGTTATCTGCCTCAGCGATGTCAAAGCAGCGTCAAAATAGTAAAATATTTGCATGGCGAATTCATCTGCAAATTAACATCAAATGCCATTTATCGGTGGGTTCTAACAATGAATGTTGGAAAAAATAGGTGCCTTGAGATGACTTCCCAGGCAAAAACAGGAAACAACTTCCAGTCACACGCAAGTGACAGTGTGGAGTGGATCTGCGGTGAACTGACCCAGTCTCACGGACTGATTTGGGACACATTCGGCTATTCCCGCAATCCCCTACCTTTGCGTAAATGCCTCTGACTCCAAATAATTGTTGCAAAAAACACTGGAATCTTTATTTTCGCATGCAGCAATATAAACAAAGCTTCCCGTGTGGGTGTTCCCTCCGTAAATTACGGCAGATTCACACATGTTCACTGGGCGGAAGCCATGATGAAAACACTGTAGCACGAGCCGTGATTGGCTCATTTTTGCATGTGACTCAATTGACCAATCGGTTGATGTGTTGTGCGTCAGACCACATGGCCAAAGCAGCTGTTTGTGTACAGTTGCAGGAAAGATGTAGACGGTGTGCACACTCGATTTCTGAATTGAAATATTAAAATTTACGTTTGAATTCGATCTAGGAACGCCGTTTATTGCAAGGAACTTGCCAATACTGTATACGCAAATTTACTACGATGTACCGATAGCATTCATGGTAGGTACGCAAACGATACGCGTTTACAGAATTGCCACACGGGGCGTACGAGTAGCGTTAAATCAAGCCTGAAATTTTTTTTTTGCACTGTTGAAAAAAATATTCCAACCGCAACGTTTTGCGCACACCGGGCGCGTTATACGAAACAGAAATATTTTTAAGGCTGGCCTAAATTTGTGATTTTGACCAGGAAAATTTTGGTGGCAAAGGTCTGCTACCGCACAATTAATATAGGTAGCAGATCATAAAAGTTGGTAGCAAATGCTACCAATGCTACCGCTAATTTCGACCCTTGCACGTACAAGCTTTTTCTGTTTTTCAAAGAGCAGAGGATTGTTATGATCTACTTTGAATGGCAAGATGAAATCTATTTTACTTGTGTATTGAATATTGTGGGTCAGCCAAAAACAATCATCATTCACTACTTTTTAACCTAATTTCAGTTGGTACCTTTTTGCTTTAGGATTCAATTCACTTTGTTACTTGACACTCCCACCTCTTCACTTGTAAAATCTTAAATATCTCAAAGTGCACAATTTCTTTTTGGTGCTATGACATACATTTATCCTTAGGAATCAGGCATCCTTTTTTTGCCCCCCCCCCCCCCTCTGCTAATGAGTTGACATATCTGTGCAGATCAAATTACACTCTGGGGCAACCAGAACTTGTATTTTTCCCCTCCATCTGATGGACCTGCCTGGCACAGACCAATCTCCATGTTTCCTCCACTTCACTTGTGTAGCAGAGAAAATAATGAGCCTGGTCTGCTTTCTGCTTTGGAGGGCACACTGGACCAACTTTTAACTCTTTCCATGCCAATCACATCTAAAGTTGATCTACTAAAGTAAAACTAGTCTCAACTATCAGGAGAATCTCAGAATCATATTCCTCATAAAAAGACCTTTCATTCAAGTGCCAGCATGTCTATAGTTCCAGACATAATATCCCAGGTCAACAGGTTTTCTTGCTGAGCATTTGGCACACTGCACCCAATGTGCCCAATGCACGTCGAGAAAAGCTCTTGACTCGGTCAAAAATTTGGCGCTTAAAACTAGTTATCACATACCAGAGAAATAACCCTCACAAACTGACACTTTTATCCCGCTTTATAAACTCAAAGTGATTTATAAGGGTTGGTTTGTTTGTAGCATATATATTCAAGTTATATGAATGTTTGGGAGTTACTCAGCATTCTGAAACTTAATTTGTAGCTCTGCTTGCTTACATACATTTTATTGTATTTGTGTCTTTTTGTCCAAAACCACTTCCTAGTAGTCATTACCATATTCCGCAGTTCGAACTCTTTACTCTCCATAAGCTAACCTGTCCTGTGTATAACTTATACACATAGAAGTACTATTGTCCATATTGCACACGTACCTTAGTAAAATTTTGACACAGGCTGTATTAGCCCAAATAAATTAAAGGGTCTTCAGCGGGTAACTACTCAACATGTTTCGGAGCCTTTTACCCGTACATGTCTCTCTGAGTAGCGGCTCCTTGTCTAAGCTAAATATTCAGCAAAGACAACCCACATAATAAAGAAAAATGTGAACGTGGCAATTGATGAATTAGCTTTTTTCATGAAGTTTTGCTTACAAATACAGAGCTATATATCAAAGAAGAATACCTGTCAAACAAACCATAATTACCAAATTTGCATAGTACGCTATATTTAGGAAGTCAGTCATGTTTTTGCAGTTTCTGAAGGCTCGAAAACATCAACTGATCTGTAGCTTATTCCCCAAGGAAGACTGTCAGCTCAAGTCTTGAAAAAAACAAGCAAAATCATTGGAAAGATTCTGACTCAAAAATATCTATGCCAGATTTAACGAGGTAAGCCTAATACCCCTATATCCAGTGCCGGTATTCCTGAATATTAAAAAAAAAAAAAAAAAATCCTGTGGCAATACATCAAAGCTGACCAGGCCTTTCTAGAGGGATGAGGGATGCAGAGCTGTACCTTGTCCTCCCTGCAGCATCCCCTTCAGCACTGATTCCACTCCTCCTGGCTTCATCAAGATATCAGACAACAGATGACCACACACATTCCTCAGCCACACTGGAGCCCTGGGAAGCTGGGGTCCCTTGCCACCCTGAAAAATAATGAAAAAAAGTGCAACATAAACCTATTGATCTGTGCTTTTGTTTAACCTGTGATGGAAAAAAAGGGGCATAAGGATTGTCGTATCATCTGTGTCAACAGAGTTGTTGACACCATCAAAGGGATCTTCATGAAAATTACATCTCTATGCATCAGACAAATTTGCATGGCAAAGTCACAAATTTATTTGGTCGCAGGGGGTCAATGTTCCATAATGGCAGTGATGAAATTTAATGAAGCATTTATTTGAAGCTTTTACAGTTTTTACTGTGCTCAGATCATACTTCAGCTCTACTACAAAATTACACTACTATGTCTTGAATAACTTAATCATATGCATTAATTCATTTATTTTGAATTTGTTATCTTCAAGAATAAAAATGTATTTTAAGTGTCCTTTACTGTGATGGGTGAAATAGATATAAAACATCAGGTATATTGGTTTACATAATGTGTTGTTTGAAGAATGGGTATTTAGGTCAGACTAATATCTTCCCCTCCCATCAGGAAGCTTGATAAATCTGAAGGGTAAAAGTGTTACTTGTATCAAGTTAATAGTATTTTTGGATGTTTTTGAAAGCAAGTCGGCTACTGAAAAATAAATCCTCCAAAACAATATATATTTACCTTCTTGCCTGGTCCTCCTTGAAGCAGCAACAATTCCTGAACCAGTAGTGGCTTGTACACTCTTTTCACAATCATGTCCAGGTGCTCCTGAAAATCTGATTGGTCGTCTGGTGATTCTTCAGTGTTTTTGTCTTCTCTCACAGCTGGAGAGTTCTCCTGGTGAGTAATTTCTGTATTCTTCACAAGTTTTGGCGCATAACAGACTTGACACAACCCAGCTAGGAGGTCACTCAGATGTCTAGATAAAACTAGACTACCTAAAGATGGCACTTTGAGACAGTTTAAAATAACTTTTAAACAATTTTTAAGTCGTTTTTCCTTTTCTGTACCAGTTAAAGTATCTTGGTATGAAATTTTTATTTTCTTACCAAATTCTGATCTGAATTCTATTGGCAGCCCAACCCCAGTTTGTAAACAGGGACAAAGTCCCAGAGATATAATAAACTGTAATAAAGCGAACAAAGTCTTTTGCTGCCCAATGCTTAGAGTGTCAGGTGGCAATGGTGGTGCACTCCGTCCTTTTAGTGTTCCTGATTGGTCACTTTTATGTGAGCTATCCTGTAATTGTTTAAATTTCATCATTTCTTGTTGAAGTGATGTTACAAGGATTTCCAGCAGCTTTGATCCAACAGCAATGAAGTTCCACTTGATGTCCACCTGTTCATGGACAACTTTAGACATAAGACATGGAGTCACTTCTTCCAAAAGAGAACAAAATTTGTCTCGTGCAGTGAGATGTTCATGGAAAGTTTGGACCCTTAAGGCAAGTGACAGGTCCAGTTGGTCCTTGTATATCAGCTTCAGCTCATGTAGGTCTGTAAAGCAGGACATAAATTCTTGTGAGTGTAGAAAAGATATTATGAAGTTACCTCAAAAACATTCCAAATTCAGTGTGTCTTATGTTGTGTGTTGCCTTAAAATGGAGGTAAATCGACAAAACTATGTACAAAAGAGCACTTTAGAAGACACATGATCTTTCATCTGTAGGTGATCATGACTGTAAGTGCCACAACACTACTTTTGACTGGTTGGATTGAGTTTTGCCTCATCATTTATTTGGGTTCTGCATTTTTTAAATATTTTTTTTCTTGTGCTGTAATATTCAAGGCTAGTACGTTTGACAGTTTAGTAGCCTTCCTTTCAAACTTGCTTGTCCATCTATACAAATCTCATTTTGAAAACCAAAATGACTACTAGGAACCAATTGCAGAGCCTGGCAAGGTTCATACAGCTTGGCAGCTTTCAAATTCAAGGACTTTTCAACTTAACAACTCGACTCACTTTTCTTTTATTGTGTTGCTGTCTGAGGTTTTTCTAAGAGGAAGGGAGGAAGGGACCAAGCTGACCCAATTGTTCAAGGAAGGTGTACTGGTGGACATTTAAAATTTGAGGCCTTTTCCTCAACTTAACTAACAAAACCTTGATTTTCAAGGCTTTGAAAAAGCATGTAGTAAATTCAATTATATTCAAGGACCTGTATGATCCCGGCTGGCTGTTTTGGGACAACTTACCTTTATGCTTCTCTTGATCTGCCGGCGATATGAGTAATTCTATTGCTTCTAATACAATGGCTGGGCTGGAGTGTCCCATCATGACAGATATCTCTGAAAAGGAACATATACAGACTGAGAAAACTATACATTGTACCGGGGGGGGGGGGGGGGGAGGGGGGGGAGGGGGGATTTCAGTCATTTTCATTTGACTACATCAACAATGGTACCAGGTGGTATCCAAATCCTGAAGCAAGCTTGCATGAAACTGGTATATGATGTACATCAAAATTTGAAATTTAATGTTGTCTTTGTGTTATGTTGTTCACTGAAGCATCTGAGGATGACTATGTGGGAACATTTTTTTTTCATCTCATTTAGCACAGTGGCCCCCTCTTGTAAAGACCCCTCTCACTACAGGCCACCCCCTTAAAAGACCATTCCTACTTGTATGGACAAAGTATGACATTCCTATTACAGTGCCCCCTCTACAGAGGCCACACCTTTTATAAGGCCATTTTTAGGCTGCACTTATCAGAAGTGGATCACTGTGTGTAGTGAATCATTTGCCCACTAATAAATAATAAATGGTAATTTCTCATTGTACTTGTGAATATCCAGGTCACAACTGATGTGTTGATGAGTAAATAAACAAAATCTCACATAATCATCAAAATTAACTCTGGTAGTGCCACATACCTATATTTTGGTATCCCCTGGCCAACTACCAGGACCCTATTTTGTAACATACCAAAAAATTGGTATATATATGGCACTTGAGCTGTGTAAGTTGTGGCATCACCAGAGTTAACAGTATTCCCTTTCTCTCCAGGTTTCCCCTGTCTCAAGAGAGGGTTTTCCTCATGATGCAGAAGCCTTGTGCTGTTGTCCTTTCTCCTCACTCAATTTTTCCAAAGTATACAGCTGATCCAGCCTATTGGGCAGCCCACACACAATACTCAGGACACATCAAGTAAAACTGTATTTGTGTCGTTTTGTCCAGAACCACTTCCTAGTAGTCATTACCCTATTTTGCTGTTGGAACTCTTTACTCTCGATAAGCTAACCTGTCACTGTCTAACCTATATACATATGGAAGTACTATTGTCTATATTGCACACATTCTCCTGTTGAATTTGACATAGGCTGTACTAGCCCAAATAAATTAAAGGGTCTTCAGCGGGTAACTACTCAGAACATGTTTTGGAGTATAAACCCATACATGTGACTGAGTAGCAGCTCCTTGTCTAAAATAACTATTCAGCAAAGATAACCCACTTTGTTAATGTTAACTTTCCTTTGCTCAGATGCTGTAAGACATGGTTGCAATCACATGTACACTCTACACCATTCCTATATTCATAATCAACCACTATTGTTTTACAGTAGCATGGTACCTGTTATTTATGACCACCAGCAAAAAGTAGTCGTGTATTGCACGAGTCTGGTGGTCTTAACATAACATATTGACACTGATGGGGTGGATGGTTTGCGGTCAACTTTTGATTGTTTATTCAACAATCAACTTCACAGACACCAAAAACATGGGATATGTTAATTCTATGGAGTATGATGATTACCTGATTACACATATATGATTTGTTATTCTGACGCAAATACATTTTGAGCTAGGATTTATTCAAATGGGATTTATTTTTGGTGTCGTAGCTGTCCTTGAAAGAAAAGCAGACATCATGTCAATTCTTGAGGAATGTCAATCGTTTGTGTTTTGTACTCATCCATACTATGGGCAATTGGTAATCCATCTACCCACTGTGGTCAACGCTCTCTGCAGTGGGAATCTCCTTTTAGTAGGCACTTTTTTCCCCAAGGGTGCCCACTGTAAAGAGATTTTACTGTATATTGTGCAAATAGTATGAATATTCACATGACATTGTACAGAAATATAGACAGGCCACGAAATTTTTTTTAAAAAGCACTCGTCGGCAGGACAAGTGAATTTTAAAATCCACTTGTCTGTATGCAAATTCCACTTGTCCAAATATAACCCAGTGCAACAGACATAGTTCTATTCTTTTTCATCAATCCATACATAAAGGTCTGGACAAACCATTTACCCTAATTTGGCACTTATTGTCACTTGCAAATCGGCAAAAATCTGTCAATTTTTACCATGATTCTAGCTATGACTGTAAACAGTAAAACTGGCAAAAATGTCAAAAATACAAATTGAAAAGTAAACTATTTGCATAGGGTGACTCACAATGAAAAATACTGTGTAATTTCTGGAAGTCACTGTTCCGGATAAATTTGATACAGATTAATAATTGTATTGGTTTTAGCATCATCTTTCTTCTTGCCGCTGTTGGGATGCACATCGAAGCCATCGTTTGCGTACTACCATGAATGCTATCCGTACATCGTTGTCAATTTGTGTATCCAGTATCGGCAAGTTCCTAGTAATAAATGGTGTTCTAAATTCAAATTCTAACCAAGAAATTCAAATCAGAAATCCGTCTCCTTGGAATGCACATCAAGTGTGCAGTCACCATCTTTCCTACCACACTGTACAAACAGCTGCATTGGCCATCTGGTCTGATGAACAACACATCACTTGATTGGTCAATTGAGTCACATGTAAAATGAGCCAATCATGACTCGTGTTACAGTGTGTTTATCATGTCTTCCACCCTGTGAACGTGTGTGAACCTTCTGAAATTTACGGAGGGAACACACAAACGGGAAGCTTTTTTTTTTTGTATTGCAGCATGCGAAAATTAACATTCCAGTGTTCATAGCAACAATTATTTGGAATCACAGGCAAATACCTGAAAGGTAGGGGGATAGAGAAAAATGCTGAATGTGTGACAGATCAGTCAGCATGATGCTCCATTCACCGTAGATTACTCCACGCGGTCACTTGCATGTGACCGGCAGATGTGTGTTTTGTTTGTCGGGAAGTCAACTCGCGGCACCTTTACATGATCTTTCCAACACTTTTAGAACCCACTGATAAATGGCCTTTGATGCTAATTTCCTCAAGAATTCGCCATGCAAGTTTTAAAATTTTTTGATGTTCCTTTGTCATCGTTCGGGCAGATTAGACTGACAGTGAGGTGCTGTGACCTTGCTCCGAGAATGGGCCAAAGCCAATACGCCCCAATCTATTACAGTGGTACCTTTGATCTTGTAGTTTTATGTACGCAATGGTCAATAAACCTGCTTGTTTTGACAGAAATCAAGTTGGTAGTCAAGTCCTGTTGAATTCAACTGCTCACCAATTAATTGTTTAAACCTGGATTGTTTACTTTAGGCCAGGGGATTATCATCACTGTTCTCATGGACCACAGTAATCGCCAACACATGGAGAGTCGCAAAGGCTCTGACTGCTCCTCATCAATGTTGCCTTGCATGCAAACAGACTTAATTTCAGTCCAATTAAAAAAGAAAAAAAATAGCTTGTCTGCAAGACAAGTTGAATTTGAAAGTCACTTGTCCGAGAAGAGCTTTAGCTTGGTCGGAACGTCGGATCATAGGAATGTTCGCGCCCTGATAGAATTCCCCGTGACATAGCCATGTGGAATTTTATTTTTCTCACATACAGCGTTAAATCCTATGTTTCTGTCAAACACCTACTTGGTTTAACATGCTTGCGCACCCGTTTCAACTCCATTTTGTTCACTTCAACATTGTGTTGCTAAGGTACATCACTCAAAAAAGAACTTTGAGTTATTCTTTTCTATTTTATGTCATAAAACCACAACCAATAAGATATTCTCTCTTTTATTCCATCTCCATCATAAAATAGTTCCACGCGTTGGAACAAATGTGTTTCCACATGGGTAACTATGGGAGAAACAATAAAAATCATATAGGTCACCATGGCCATAATACAAGTTCTGCAAAATGATGCTCCATAGAATCGCTTTTGGGTGACTTGAGAGAAAACAATGTAAATGTCATTTCTATGCTGTCAGCCAAGAAACTAGGGGCAGTTCTTTTAACATTGTTCAAAGTTGTTATCCAGATAATTGCTCATTCACTTTTTGTTTTTGTGTGAATATCACTCTTTGTGTGTCTCTCTGTGCATATACGTTATGCAAATTAAGTTAATTACAAAATTTACACTTTGAATGCTTCTAAGCTATAGTGTAAGCGCCTTTCAACTTCAGTATGTATGTGTATGTGCAACGCTAGGCACATCACACGAATATCAAACAGTGGGATAGTAATGTAAGTTTTATATCATTAACTACCTGTAAGCTGCTCCCCCCCCCCCCCAAAAAAAAAGAAAGAAAAAAAGTACAGCATATAGAAGTGTCGTCTCCAAACAAAGGCGGTACGGTTTGAGAGGTTCCCAAAAGGCTCGTACTTAGAAATTTACGACTTAAGCATGTTAATTGTTATGACAACGATTTGACCAAATCTAATCCGACACTAGAAAGTATACATGGCTTTTTTGGACGTGAGGAAGGCATATGATAGGGTATGGAGGAGTGCTCTTTGGGAAAAACTCAATAGTCTTGGTTTCGGCGGCAACTTTCTTCAAATTCTGAAAGCTATGTACAGGGACATTGAGTGCACATTAACTTTAGGGGCATGTTCAGGTATCACGTACAGAAAATTCAGCAAAAAGTCAACCGCACAAAGGGTATGATCAAAGCTACAGCTAACAACAGTTTTAATAGGGCCTTCACAGCGAGGGTGTTATGGGATAGAGTAGCAATACCAGGTATGCTCTATGGCCTGGATGTAATTTCAATCAATGCAGGAGACATAAAAGAGTTTGAAAAAGTACAAAATGAAATGGGAAAATGGATTCTGGGGGCACTGCCATGTACTGCCTCTGAGGCAGTCCTTGGGGAACTAGGCTGGCTAAGCATAAATGACAGGAGAGCAAAATCAAAATTAAATTATTGGGGATATTTGCAAGGGATAGATGACAATAGATGGTGCAGGAAAGTCTACTTGGAGTCTGTTAAAGAACAAACAAAATGGATCAGAGACATAGATGAATTTGCAGAGAAATATGACCTAAAAGGACCGGATGAAGTTGAGGACTGGAAAGTTTATGTTTGGAAGACAATAATACAAGGGTGGACAGATGACTGGAAACGGGGAGTTAGAGAGAAAAGTACATTAAAAGCATATAAAGTGATTGAAAAACCAAAGAAGAGTACGTGTTGGGATGGTAGTAAAGGATCTAAACTATTATTTCAATGTAGGGCGGGGGTAATTAATCTTGAAAAGAGACAACAAAAATGGACAGCAGGAAGTGACAGTAAATGTAAAGCATGCACACAGGGGGTGGACGAAACTATAGATCACTGGCTATTTTGGTGTACAGCATATAGTGAAAGGAGAGACAAAATTTTCAGAGAATGGAAGAGGGAAGACCAAAATTGTAAGAGCTTGGAACAAATTAAACAATGGGAGGAGAGCGAAAGGGTTGCATGGTTTTTAGGCTTAAAGGGTGATCTTCCGGGGAACAGGAGGGGTATTAAATTAGTTCAGGACTACCTGGTAAGATGCTGGGAAGCAAGGAAAAGACGTAATGAGGTAGGAGGTAATTCAATACAGTAGCGATTGGAATGTGGGACTGGAAGGGAAAGTTGGTAGCCCTTTTAAGGGCTCCCTTGGCTGTTCGTCTGTAGACTGTTCGTCAGTGCAGGAACATGCCAAGGGAAGTGCCTTTGCCTTAGAGTAGGGATCCCAACAGATCCGTCGATAGCGTTGGCAGTATCTGCCACAATGGTAAAAGCGGTTTTGAAAATGGCTAGTTTTGTGATAAAGATTTGCGTTTACCCACTAATTAATTTCACCGGTGTAAAGAACATATACTATTCTTTTATTTTGTACCATTTTTGGGCCAATAAATTAATTTTACCGTCGGTAGAGGTTACTTTTCGGCCACCGATCTTGCAGCTTTGTCGATGACCGCCGCCATCTTGCCCAAAATAACATCGCTTTTGAAAGTCACATGACTTTAAAAAAATGTAATTTTTTGCCTCTTTTTCACCTCGACCCACGTGGTGAGAATGTTTCTCCGTGGTCCTGTGAAAAAAAATCTGAAAGTATCTGTTCTCCGACGCAAATATACGTATTTTGCTATGACATGTTTAAAAAAGTGTTTAAAAAAGGTGTTTACCCTGTTAGGGCGCTTTAGGGCGGTGTGCCATTGAAAAGTTCAGATATTTTTGGGGTAGGAAATCAACACTTCAGGCCGGCCCATGTGCGCGCAAACACGCGCAAAGATAGAGAACATCATGCATTGACACAGTGGTGCAGAAATCCTCTATTATCACCCACTTTGAAGTTTTATATGCTACAAGTGTAATAATATCCTGAAGTAAACTGTTTGAAGATGATAATGAATGTAATAAAGTGGTTTAGCGGAGGTGCAACATCCCAATATGAAGTCACTGTACTTTGCATGTGTAGGCTATAGCCACGCCCCTCCCATTGTAAATTGACAATCGGTCCAAAAGAAATTGGTATGCCTATTATCTAAGCTATATATAAGAATTTCTTTGTTTCTCTCTCTCTCTCTCTCTCTCTCTCTCTCTCTCTCTCTCTCTCTCTCTCTCTCTCTCTGTCTCTGTCTCTCTCTCTCTCTCTCTCTCTCTCTCTGTCTCTTCTCTTCTCTGACACTTTTCTTCCCAAAACCACGAAACTTGGCATGGTGACTCGCCTACCAGTAAGCTTGTAAAATTATGCATCTTGTTTGGAATAGTCATGATTTTCAAAATTGACCAAATAGAGACCATTAAAACCTCAAAAGATTTGTCTTCAAAATTATTATAGACAAACCCAAAATTTTACATGTACAGAGAGGTCTGTCACACCAGACAATCCAGTAGACTGGAAAATATTTTTCTATTAATTATTAATTTAGGCCCACTTGAAAATCTTGAGTATCTTCAAACCATTTCAGGTTGTGATGTCATTCCAATTTCAATCAATATATGGGTTTGTGCAAATAGAAATGGAATGAACAGTAAACCAAAGTTGCACCAAAACAATAACAGTTTTCAATATCTTATAAACTGTTAAAGATAGGGTTCTTCGAATGTAAGTTTATAGATTGGTGCCCCTGGTGAATCAAATAAAGAGCAATTGAAGTTGTACCATTTTAATTTGTGCCAAGTAGCAGCAGTTCAAAATTGACATATTTTAATATTTCACAAACTGTTACAGATAAAAGTTTCATTCCAATTTCAATTTAAAAGTTTGCAGCAAAGTTGTAGCATTTTAATTGCTCTACTATGTTTGCCAAGTTAGGAAGTCCTACCAACTGGAAACCAAACGAGAGAAAAAAATTGGCCTACATAAAACATGTAACTTACCCTTCCCCCCCCCCCCCCCCCAATAATTCTTTTGTTTCCCCCAACCTGACCGACCCATCTCTAAAAGCCCCTATGGACCTCCTGTTTACTTATTTCTGAGCAAAAAAAAAAAAAAAAATCTAACTACCCAAAATTGTAGAACATTTAACAAAGGAACCATACCGACCCACCCAAATTAAAAAAAAAGAAAACAATTATGCATGCCTACAGGTCTACCTAGCCCCCAAAATTGGTTCTGTTAGGGGATACACACGTAATTTTTTTTTGCCTTGGTATCTTTATGTATCTGGTTCAATCCTTGGAAAGGCTGTGATTTTTTAGGGGGGAGGGGTGGTGAAATCAAAATTTTGTGAAAACCTATAATGTTATCATTGCTCCAAACCATATTTATAACAGAATTCCATAAAATTCAGGGTTTCTCTTATGAGTTGTGTCCACTTGTTTTATTGGTCATGCTTAAATGGTTTTAATTGCTTGTAGTGCATATAGTCAAATACAGTTTATTCATATCAGTTACATAGTATAATAATTTGCATTCTTCAGTAAAGACTTTTCATTCAAGTACCAGCAAGCTTATGCTTAAATCCTTATTTGGTCCACTTTGCATGTAACACCTACCAAAGTGCACCGAGGAAAGATGTTGACTGAATCAGTGTTGAAAGTGTTAATAACCTGTATTGCTTCACATCTGATTTGCTTTTACATATATTAATTGTTGAAATGTTTTGAGCAATGACACAACATTTGAGTTCTCAATAAAGGTTACATTAATTATTGAAGAAAGATATAACCTTCACCTAATTCCCAAGGACACAGAGCTATTAGGAATAATTATAGTTTCTCTGTGAGTGAAATGTAGAATCAATCAATCAGTAGTTATTTCAGCTAGAACTCTCATACAATAAACTTTGATACAACTAAGGATAAACTTGCCATGAATATAACCTTTACCTACTGTTCAAAGGCATATATTGTCACGATAGGCTTCTCTTTCTATTTAGGGAGGCCAACAAGACAAGTTGATATCCTGAAGTAGTTATTGCAAATTCTTACAAATGAACATGCAGGATTATACTAGCTCCTTTTATAAATAGATAGGTGACTTTCACATTGTTTGTATGATGTGAGTGGTCACTTTTTTTTGGGGGGGGGGGGGTTATTTAAAGCATATATTTATTTCAGTTTTTAATTCAGTGAATCAATGAAAATGTTGTGCAACACATAGAGGATTTCTACAAAATCAAACATTCATTACTTTGTCTGCACAACACTCTGCAGCGCAAGAAAATTCTTATGTCCTATTGTCCAGGACACGTAAAATCTAGTGGGGGCCAAGTATTTTTTTTTTTTTTATTGGCATGCAAAAGATGGAGACATGCACTTCTCCCTGGACAAGTAGACCCCAAAGATAATTTTCTTGCCTTGTTCTCCTTATATTTCCACCAAATTTAATGCAGCCGACTCATATTTCAGGTCTGAAGAACAAACTGAAAGTGTCTTAGTTTGTAAATGTGATGATACAGCAGGCCATCAGTGGGCCTGTCCTGGTCCGTTTTGCAGCCCATCACAATTCACCTCAATCTCTGTACATAGTCTCCATTCAGAAATAGAGCGTTACAACCACCAATCGGAAGAATCTGTGGATTCATGGGCGGTAGACTTCCGTTGTCCACCATCTCTGGTTGATGAACTGAATTCTTCAGACGCTGAGGTACATTAATGGGATGAACAAGCGGGAATATATGTGGGATGGGTGGCCACGGAGGAGGGCATACTTTCAGTGTTCGTTATGTGACTGTATATTTCAGGGCTGTACATTAACACTTGCCCCAAAAAAGCAAAAAGCAGCCTTGGACAAGTGGGTTTTTCTGCATGGGCACTGGCCCTGATGAGGACAAGTACCATTTTGATAATATGAGTGGTTAAGAAATAAGGAAATTTGACTTGTATACATGGTTGATGACTCTATTGTAGCATTTAAGGTGCCGTAATTTTAGAATTCATTTAAAATCAGTTTGATATGTTTATAATAACATATATGGTAGACATCTTAATATAGTTTCACCACAGAAGTTTCAAAGTGTAAAATTCCTGTACAGTACATGGCAAGTAAGTCTGAGTTACTTGCCCTACAGAGCAAGTGGGCTAAATCTCTTAATGTTGACAACTGGAGTATTAATGCAGGGACTGTTTGTAGCACTGGCCAATATTTGACTACCACAATTTTTAAATGACTAAAATATCTTAAATATTTCATGATGATTTGCGAAGGAGGAAGGACGAAAGAAAGAAGGAAAAAATCAGTTATTCCTTGACATATCATGTTAAGGAAAACCTACGCATTTCACTTGAGGAATACTGAATTACTGTAGATTAATACTTGTGCAGTATTACTGTCAGAGTACTTATTAACCCACTGTGATATCAAGTGTTGCCCTTATTGTCAGACCACCGTGCTGACGAAGGTGAAGGTACTCCAGGTGAAACATGGTACCTTGGCAGAGTTGTCTCACAGGTAGCACACATTGAAGACTGATACATTATCAGTTGAGGACTGATACATTTACAGTTGGAAGTTCTAACACAAATGACAAGTGAACAGAACAAACTAACAGGAATGGTATTATCACACATCACTTTCATTTAACTTATTTGCGTGCAACTTATGATACTTGATTCACATGCATGGTGAACACATATCTAACCCTTACTGTTTCTTCAGTGCTCCAATCTGTTTAGAGTCCAGCTAGTCTCATGTCTGTACAAATAATGTCCTGTGATAGTGGTCAGTGAATATTACCTCATTCTCAGGTTTCACGATATAAAACTACATGTCCCATAATATACACGTATTATGTACTGAATACAAGTGATGCTTTCCATTTTCATTTTATGAATGACAACACTGCATGTTCCATTCAATATTCTATGCATGCAATCAAATATATAAAGTTTTAAACTTACCTTTTTTAATACATTTATCATGTTATGTCATTTATAATACTTACAATCATAACAGGTTCCAAGGAAGAAAATCATTCCCATAAGTCATATTTGTCTCTATGATTACAAATAACACAATTCTGTGTGTATATTATTTGTTTTTATTTCAGGTTGAACAGCCAAAATAACTTTCATTTTTTGTATAAGCATAAAAATATCTGTTTTATACTAATCTTAATATGTTTGCATGTGTCCTCCATTCACGTTGCACAAAATAGCGCATGCAGCATCTGTCTGTATCATATTTTCAGGACTATTTAATGTATAATACTTTTCAATTGAACATTTATTATACTTACCTCTATCATTTATGTCCTTTTGTGTATAATGACCGTACAGGCAAACCAAGATCACCAATAATGCATGAAAACCTTATACTGGGTAACACATCATTATGTTTCCATCTTTTCATTTGAACTATTCCTTCATTGTTCAAGATTATATCAATAGTTCAATGTTTAACTTGTTACTAGTGAATGTTGCTCACACTTTTTTAGGAATTTATAAACCAACACTTGAACAGCATTCTTTTCATGACAAGTTTATTGTGTTCTGGGGTATATTGTGTAACATGATTTATCAAACCTTCCATAGTCCAGCCATTGGCTCCATTTTACAGCTTTTACCATTCTTAAAATGCAATTTCTAATTCATGGAATATCTTTTCTTATAATCCCACATGATATATTTTCCAGAGATCACTGCGCAAATTGCCTCCTGAAGGCTGTACTGCTAGTAATGACATTACAGATGTGCTCAATACCTTGCTGCATGTAGAGCACTGGGGTTGATTAACTCTTTTAGTGCCAATCACTGCATAAGCAGTGCTGATGAAACTGAATCACTATAATGATTCTCTATGTTCCCAGAGAAGAATATGGTCCAAGTCAACAGCTTTCCTTGGGGCACTTCTGCCCCAAGGAAAGCTGTTGACTCAGTCTCTATATCAGCTCTATAAGAGTTAACAAGAAACCTATCATAACAAGAAATCCATTTGTATTCAGTTACATCAAACTTTTTATCAAACAGTAGCTGATTGAGTGACAGACATAATTTTTTTCTGAAGGGAAGGATAAAGAAAATATATGTACTTTCTTTCAACTGAGTGAAATCCATTAAAAGAACTTGTCATCATGTATTTCATAATTATTCATTGTAAAGTATCAAGCCATGGCCTGCATGAAATTTAAATTACCTTCATTGATATTTCATTGGACAATGGATACGTAAAAAAATTGATGCAATGTGCTGTTCAGAATATTTGCTTGACATTTTATAAATTAGAACACAGTTTTCTGCATAGAGATCAAGATACTTGTACTATACATGGACCTGATGATGTAAACATTTCACTCAGTCATAACTTTTGCCTGATTGGCAGACTCTCCTGCCATATTTGGTTGACTGTGCAAGTATACTTGGTCCTGGGTCTACTAAGCAGGCAATAATATGAATTTTATTGGATACATAGATGCCTGGATATCCAGCCTGGTTTAATGTCAAGTATACAGAGGATCATGCCATATACATCTTTCAGCTTCAAGAAGACCTTGACAATGACAATGGTGACTTGCAAGTTTTTATAGACCACTCAAAAGTTGTTCATTTGTCTGTAGCACCTGTCTTATATCTACATACATGTATATTTTATCTTATATTTTAGAATTTTTTACAGAATTATGTAATTAAGGCAATTTTTCTTCACAGTTCCAGAATGGGCGGAAACTGATGCCAGAGATGGATTTTGTGTACCCCCATGAATTGCATAATGCATGATGCAGTCCAGCTAAAAAGCATATAACTTGCTTTCTCCCATCATCCTTTTTCATTCTAGGTACAACATATCTGAACTACTGCATTTTTTAAAAAAAGTGTTGTGATCCCTACTTAGAGGCGGGATCATGTGGGATGGGAAATGAGGGAAAGTAAGATTTTTGTGTCCTAACATATTTCTTTTTCTCCTTTCAGGTCTCCTGTGCCAACAGGACCGCGGCACAAAAGCGGTTGACCACAGAATTATTATTACTAGCCCCATTTCTGAGGCATTGACGGTGTTGTTTTGATATGGTGCCCATATCAAAACAACACCGTCAGTGCCTCAGAAATGGGGCTAATCCGACACGTGCTTTTGCTTGGAGCATTGCAGTGCTGTGTCACAGTGTTGATGATCAGCTAGAGTTAGGATAGATGGCGCTAGTTCGTTGTTTTGCTGTTATAATTTGCTTGTAGTTATTTTGCTGTGTGACTACACCATACCTTGCTGTACTGGTTTATGAATGGGTAAGTTCTTCACACGTTCTCTTCCTGAGCAGCCATTCGTCTCTTTGGTTGTAAATCTCTCCTCCTGGATTCACATCGGAAAGAGCACCAGAAACACCGTGAGGCTTGACACAGATGGCGCTGTAAAACGACATCCGGTGAGACAGACTTTCGAAAGGACTGCGGAAAGTCGTGTGATGGATTCAAGAAAAACTGGCGATACAAAACAGTCATATTCTAAGAGTCGACACACGCGAGATGCAGATCGAGGGAAGAGTCACAGGGGCAGGGAGGGGGGCAGTGAAGCAAAGAAGCTGAAAGATTTGTCTGCTTCCCTGAAACACGTGGACACCTTGCAAGTGATCTTTCATTGTGGGACCCATTTCTGTACAGTTTATTTTTGACAAGTGCCAGTGGCTGAATTTCATAGCCATGGCAAGCGCCTCTCTCTCTCTCTCTGAGACCCCTGAATTTAATTTTACAGATAACAACATAATTATCTTTATATACTTAAATTCACTTTCTCTTTGCCTTACCAACTCACACAATTTTTCAAATAATGATACAAAACACTGTATGTTGTTATAAACAATAACTCTTATTTAATCAATAATGTAAAATTAGAGGCGTAACTTCAGCAGCAGATAAGATGAAAAAAATGTCATCTATACTAACTGTGATGCAAAAGGTTAAAATGGCACATGCAAAATTTGTCACATTTTTAACAAAAATTACAAAAAAAAGAAGAAAAAAAAGAAAGATGCAACAATTGGTCACTAATAAGCCCAAACTAAGATATCTCATCATCCAAATTTAGAGTTGAAACATATCTCAATGGAAAATGACAGGAATACACAACCCTAGTCCCAGACTTAAAAATTGTATGCTCCAATTGTTGAATGATAGCACATTAGTGAATTGCATGCAGTTCATACATATAGGCTTATATTATTGAGTGAAGAATTTACATTAATAATACATCTCTTTATTTCGGTTTCAGCTACAATTATGCTCCACCAGGAATGATCAAGGTAAATACAAATGTAATTGAAAATATGCAGCTCTAGTCTAATACATGTACATAACAATATAGTGTTTCATGCTTTGACAAGTGTGTATAAATGGGACAATCAACTTGCTGCAGTAGATACTGGTACCTATTTTTGTTAGCCAGTCTGGCACAGAAGCTCATTGACTGAAAAATTTCCATTTATTGTAAATTAACATATTAAAATTAAAATAAGTATATGAGCACAGAAACAGGGCATAATCCAAAGATGTTAGTTGTTACCAAAAATTCATCATCATCATCATCATCATCATCATCATCATCATCATCATCATCATCATCATCATCATCATCATCATCATCATCATCATCATCATCATCATCATCATCATCATCATCATCATCATCATCATCATCATCAAACTGCTCAGCAGACATACATACATGTATTTGTATGTAAACAGTATAAAGGGACGAGGAAAAGTATCAGCAAATAAAAACATTGTAAGTAGAATAATATAGGAAGCCCCTTCCTGACATGAAAAAGTTGTGCCAAATGTTAAAGATCTATGAAACAAATATTGCAACAAAAGTGCACAGTGATCTAAAGGATCTATGTTCCCCACCACAATATTTTGCAAAAGTTGTTGCACTTGTTGAAAGGATGCACAAAAATTGATATGTTCTTGGGCCCTGTGACTTTGAAAATAGGTCAAGGTCAGAAACAATACATGGCGCACATGGTCTGGTATGATGAAGCTCTGGTATAAAGTTCATTATTCTATCTCTAAGGGGTCCAGAGATATGGTACCAGACACACCAAAATGGATATTTTCGTGGGCCCTGTGACCTTGAAAATAGGTCAAAGTCAAAAACAATATACAGCGCACATTCCCATGGTACGATGCATCTCTGGTATAAATTTCATTTTCTATCTCTTGGTGTTCTAGAGATATGCTCACGGGTGGACGAAAGGATGCACAGCCCCCTATCCTCACCAACACCATGCCCCTATGTTACCTTCGGTGGTGGGGGACAGTAAATCTGTGCTTAGTGAGATTAAATATTTTTTCAATTTTTTTTTTTTTAGATGGAGACTATGAAATGTGGGAATATGGCTTTTTTTTTTTATAGTTGTAGAGCCTTAATATACCTGACAAGTAATTGTCACATTTTGCTTTCATATTTGTTTTTATAACAGTTGGTTATCAAAAGACCAAATTTTAAGAGATACAAAAGTGTTGCAAATACTTTTCCAATAATATCATTTCTGTTTGTTGAAAATTATTACATTAGTCTTCTGTGAACCATGGTGTAGATCTATGGAAGGCACTCACAGATGCTTGAGGTCTTGTATTTTGTTTCTTTTATTTATGTCTCCACCCACTACTTGACCTGCAATGTATTTGCCATATCTCATGTCTTTTATAT
>OZ026624.1:75648170-75700170 GCA_964020975.1 Hermodice carunculata
AATATTGCAGGAAGAAAAAGAAAAACCACAAGATTCAATACCAGATCGCCCAGAAAATCACGCGGCACGAGAGTTCCTGGCAAGTGCTCCTAATAAAGGCTTATGGATGCCTCTGGGAAAGGAGGTCAAGGTCATGCAGTGTATGTAAAATTGGTATATGAAAAGTTCATTTTGAACTCCCAAATGAGGATATATTATGCTTTAAAATCATATACCCCAGCAGCAAAATTAAATGAGTCACAAATTACCATATTGTCAATGTTAATTTTGCAAAATATAGCTGAAAATATGGTGTAAACCCAGTTTATGACTTTGTCATATTTTAGTTTTCTAGCGGAAACACTATGGGAGATCTATGGGAAGGTTGTAGAATTGTAAACAAGTTAATATAGTGTGCTTGGATTGGAACTACACTGTGTTCACGTTTGCATCACTGGAGGTCAGCGTTAATGCTGAGTGGGTGAGCTTCACTCCACTGTCGTAATCTGCATATATACATTATGTACATGTATGTAGGATAATGAGGTAAATTGTCAACCAAGGAGTCTGCAGTGTATATTATTCTTGTAGAGATCCAGGAATTTTTCAAATTATAAAATTCTGGCTGTGCACAGTTGCGGAAGTATGACAGAAGATGCCTACAATATCCTTGCACTAGTGGGTCAATGCACTAAAGATAGATTGATAGATGAATATAGATAGACGGATGGACAGACAGACAGACAGACAGATAGATAGATAGATAGATAGTTAGATAGATAGAAAGAAATAAGTAAGTAAATAAACAACATTTTGCTTGGCTTGCCATGGCAGACTCATTTGTTTCTCAATTTCAATTTGCAGGTTGGCGCTGTAAAACTTATGGCCATAGGACTGGCGACAGAGAGTGTCCCATGTTACTAAGTGGTAATATGTCATCAGAAACCTTTAGATATGTGAGTATAATTTCTGAGTGGGTTCAATTTTAACAAGTAAGCCTTTCATAAATTTGTAGCATTACCTCAATGTGTATATTATCCTTTCATAATACCACTAATAAACAAACATGGACATTTTGTATTTAGACAGCACTTTTACATATATTCTCAGATTTAGTCTCGTACAAATGCATATCATGAAACAAAAGTGAACTGAGATTTATTTTGAGTACACATTTGCAATTTTTGTGATGTTATATCATGCTTGGCAGTAACTGTTAACTAAATTAACAATTTTCAATGATTAAATCCATGTAGAATCATTTTTTTATGCCTGTACATGTATTTAATACAAAGAATTCAACAAACTGTCATGAATAAATTCAGAATAAGCACCATGTCCAGTGATCATTATCTCAAGTGAGGGTACATTGTGTACTCTGTAAAAATGTATGTTATATATTATGGTGCATATACATGTACCACGCTTATGCCAAGAATTTGGAACAGAAGATGCCTTCATAAATGTAAGAATGCTAATGTTACTAATGTTGAGATTTTCAGCAGTAACTACTCAGAGTCCTTTTCATGTCAACTCCCAGACAAATATTCTTATCAGTGCGCTCACTTTTATATGATATTACCAGGCCTTCCACCAGAGGGTAAAAAGGGTAAAATAGCATACCCTAAAAAATCTCAAGAGTGCTTTTGCTTACCCTAAGATTTTAGCAGAAAAAAAAAAATTAGCATATATTACCCAGGAATACCCCATAAAGTCTTCATTATTACAATTTCTACTTGAGAATATGAATACTTGAGAACCCCAAAATTGCACTCTGGCAGAAACCCTGATGAATATAAAGCTACATGTATATGTAATTGAAATGTGTGATTGTCACAAACGATTGTAACAATAGGCCAGTACTTGTAAGGGATGGTTCAACATTATCATCATTTTTGAATTAGTTCTGAGGGTACTAAATTTCATGACCCCCCCTCCTCCCAACTTAGTACTTAAAATGATAACCTTCCAAGAAATAATACCAAAATACCACAAAATTTGGGTTACAAATGACCATCATCAATATCTGTAAAAGTGGACAGGTCCATTTACCCTCCCCCCCCCCCATACTGAAAGGACTAATTAAAAAATGATTAAAATGTTGAACCATCCCGAAATGTATAGCCTATAAAACTACATCGTAATACATGTACAGTGGTCTCCCTCATATAATGCCATCACAAGTGCACTGGAAATGTGGTCTTATAAGAGGGGTGACCTTTCCTAGGAGGGAAAATGTCATACATGCTGCATTTAGAATTGTCCTTTGAAGTTGGGGTGGCCTCTAGTGAGAGGGGCCTTACAAGAGGGGGACCACTGTATTATAATATGGTTGTGCATATAATATCGTTGTATTTACCAGATGCATGAAGATCCCATGCATGACTATATCGTGGAGAGTGAGCGAAGAAAGAAAGAAGGCAGGTAAGTACAAACTCCTGTTGCTTGTGGGTCATACAACATGTGCTTGTGTGAACACATAGTGTACTTTCGGTATATGATGGTGCATGCTGTAGCCAGTAAAAGGGATACATGTACATAATACCCTATTTATTCCCTCTGTGGCACCAGGACCAAATTGTTGGCTGGATCCTCTTGGAATGAGATGGGGGTATATATTCAGTTGATTTCTGCCAATTTCCTTCAGTGGGACATGCTCCAGTGATTTGGGAGATCTCTAGCACCCCTCGACCTTGTCGGCCAATGGGGTATGGTCATTTCTGTGCACACACTTGTCCCTCCATCCATTACTCCTGCAGATGCAATCACTTTTGAATAAATTGAGCTACTATCATGAAACTTGTACTGTAGAAGCATCTCATCAGGGGCTTAGTTCAGTTCAACATTCACTGACCTTGACCTATTTTGAAGGTCACCAGGGTCATATTTTCATTCTTGCAGAAGCAATAAGTTTGCAACAAAGTGAGCAACTATTGTGAAACTTGTACTGCCGAAGCATCTCATTGGAAGCTTAGACAAGTTCAACATTTAGTGACCTTGACCTATTACCAAGATCATCAGGGGGTCATCATATTTCTACTCTGGCCTATGGGGTCTTGTGGTCATTCTAACCATTATATTTAATGGGTTTTTTTGACATTTTTTTAAACCTTAAAAATGAAATTGCATGGCAAACTGCTTCATAATTGTACAGAAAGGCTTTTGGGTACCCCAAGACCTTAATTTGTTCAACAGATGGCACTATGATTACTTTTCTACAAATGTTTAACCCTTTCCTCCTTGAATTAAGACTGAGTCAACAGCTTTCCATGGCATGGGTCCAGCAATAAGTGCTCGACCCATGCCAAGGAAAGCTGTTGACTTGGGGCATGTGATCTTGGTAGGTCTCATCTACAATTCTCAAATTGTTTATCATTGCTATTGAAATTAGTTGAAAACACTAAAGCAGACAATATTGACCACCAGCCGCTTTAAGGGGGAAAGGGTTAAAATAATCTTGAATATGTGTTTTTTAATAATTTTTACTTCTCATAAACCACAAGCTAGATTCTCTTCAAATTTGGTAGGAATGTACAAAAAATATTATATATCAAGCTCACTCCCCACATGAAACTTAGTACATTTATTGTCACAGTAGTGTACAATAAAAAAGAAAAAATAGGGATTAAAATACTTTAACCACAGCAGTACCAATACACATTTTTCTGCTGGCCCCTATAATAAGGCATCAGGTGCAAAAACATGCAATTCACCTGGAATAATGGTTCCATTTTTTATTACTGGCTGACCCTAAACAAGTACATGTACATACAGTAAAACCTCTCTAACCGAACACTTCCGTATACCGAACACCTCTCTATACTGAATACCATTTCTTGGTCACAAATATATACTTTCAATGCTATCAAACCTCCCTATAATGTACACCTCACTATATTTTTTCCAGTCCCAAGGGTGTTTGGTATAGGGAGGTTTCACTGTACATCTTCCAAATATAGGAAGTCAACATTTCAAACATAAGTGTGAGATTTTGACGTTTTTTTTTTTAATTTCCACACTTCAGTGTACATGTACATCAAATGTCATCCATTTTCTTTCAATGCCTTATAATTATTGTAAATAAATATATTAAAGTACAGTTAAGTTATACATATAGACAATACAGTAAAACCTCTCTAATCGAACACCTCTCTATACTGAATACCATTTCTTGGTCACAAATATATACTTTCAATGCTATTAAACCTCCCTTTAATGAACACCTCACTATACTGAACACTTTTTTTCCGGTCCCAAGGGTGTTCGGTACAGGGAGGTTTCACTGTATATCCATTACAAGATGTTCATTATTGAGATCCATTATTCTTGGTTATTCTCTATAATAGTGAATTTTTTCTTGTGTACTGTTACTTTTTCCAATTTACAGGCTATATTATATTCCACATTCTGAGTATTATTCACAAATTTAAAAAATGATGAATCTTTGGTGTTTTCTCATATATTAACAACTGTAGTTTATATTTTTCCCAAGTATAAACAATAGATTATAAAAAGGTTAGACATTTCTGGTGCCTAGCAGTACAGTAAAACCTCTCTAACGAAACACCTCCGTATACCGAACACCTCTCTATACTGAATACCATTTCTTGGTCCCAAGTATATACTTTCAATGCTATCGAACCTCCCTATAACGAACACCTCACTATACTGAACACTTTTTTCTGATCCCAAGGGTGTTTGGTATAGGGAGGTTTCACTGTACCTCTACCTCTTGGAAATGTCCAATTGCAACCTCTCTATCTCTACCTTTAAAAAATACCTCTTTCCAAAATTGCTTAACTATACCAAATGTCTAGAATAAATGTACAGTTGTTTCAATTTCTTGTTGACAGAATGAACATAGCTCACTCAGTTTGAAATTTGGAGTTGCACGGTAAAGAAAATTAAATTAGGCCTTTCCCTGCAGTTGTGGATGTGCACAGACATGCCAGTGTAGCAACGAATTGTTACCCCTCAATACAAAAATGGAAGATTTTTCCAATCCCTGCCAGTGCCTGACGAGTCCCACCTGGGGTCAAAACACATGGCATAGTTCTCTGGCACCTCATCATAGCTATTTGCACTGTCTGTAGCTTATATAGGAATGTACAATAGCTTGACTCAACCTCCCCCAAAGTTGTTCAGTAGGTAAGAGTACAATCATCTTTAGTGGATTTTATAATGATTGGTGAGAGTACATACCAGCAGGGTTACTATAGGGATACTCATGTACGCACATCTTTATGTGGTTTTCTCTGTAACAGCTGGCCAGATCTACTTGAAGTGGGGGGGGGGGGGGGGGGAGAGAGATGTAGAGTGGGCCGGTTTCTACCAATTAACTCCAAATAGTCACAATGTAGTAATTGTTGTAATTTAAAAAAAAAATCAGGATGAATATGAATTTTTGGGAAAATTTTAAAAAACTGCTTCACTCTAATCACTTGGCCAGCTGCTTTGACTTACCTGTGTGCTCTGGATCTTAGATATTTTTTCCTGGTCTCCTATGTCTACCTGTTTCAATTCTCAAACTGTGTGCACCAATTCTAAATCATTTAAGATTTTTTTCTAACAGTTCGATCCTTTTAATATATGCAGCAAATAGTCCTCCATCTTGAAATCAGTTTTGAGTTTAGCATGCATTCATAATTTTTTTTTTCTGAGCGTGAATTTGTTTGCATGGTTATTTCCGTTGTTATCCAAAATAACTTCTACTGTTACTCCTGAATTTTAAAATATACATATGTGTAGTTTTCTTCAATACCATTAACCTGATATAAGAAATATAACCGAGGTAAACACTGTATGCTGGTGACATCCCTTTAAAGCTTGAAACAAGAACTGCATATTTTATATGCAATATATGTAATTCCTGTACAACCCTCATATAGCAAAGGCAGATAAACTAAAGAAGCATATCATATTTGACATCTGACTGAATGCTACATTTTGATTGTGCACCAGTTGTGCTACAGAAACCAAGAGGTGCCCTACTGAGAAAATAACTTTCTTTCTCCTGCCATCAAGCTTCAGTAATACACGGGAACAGAGCAAAGATGTTATCTACACTCCAGTTGGCCTATGAAGTATTCTGGATAAGACTTGTACACTTTTTGAGCATGCTAAAACCATCATGCGTATCTATGTTTCTGCCCAACCATATTATGATTTTTTTCCTTTTTTTCCAGAATCCGACAGCTTAAAGCATTATTAGATTCCAGCAGCTCAAGTGATGACAGCAGTGACTCTGATGATTGGAGCACAGAGGAGACCTCTCACAAGCACCGGAAGAGGAAACGACACAAACACAAACAAAAGAAGCACAAAAAAGAGCATAAAAAACAGAAAATTGAAAAAGATCATAAGGAACAAAAACTGAAAAAAGATGAACACAAGAAGAAAAGAAGGAAAGAGAAAAAGGACAAAAAAGACCAGAAGTAACCTTTTGGTGACTAAGGTTTTGTATTATAATGATTGATATTTATTCTATGTTTGAGCGTGAATTATCATTTTCTAGAGTGAAATTCAAAAGTGGTAACTCACTGCAGATAACATGACCTAATCATTGTTACAAGTAAATTGTGACGTGCCTGCATCACTGACATGATGCACTGACATTTAGACAAAATCAATGTGTGTGAGGGATGTTTGATTATATGTCACGCTTAATGTGGAATAACCGCAACAAGCGTAAACAAACACAGCACACCAGGTCAGCATTGAAGGTGGGCCTAGGGCATTTTTCTTGTGATGAATACCCAATTAGACAGAATAAAGAGTGAGTTACTATTTTTTTCTCGCTTAGGATCGTTGTTGGCATAGAAAATCACTCGTGACCTGCAGTCACTCATGATTTTCCCCCACCAACAACCATCCCTTGTGAGAGAAAAATAGTAACAGACTCTCCAGCTATGCAAGGTCTCTGTGTACTGTGCACTCTGGTGACCCTGTCCCCTCCAGAACTCCCTCCCAACTTTACAACTCTGAAGTGCTACAGTAATTTGGAAATATGAAATTTTGACCCTTAATTAATAATACTGTTAATTGCTTTATTTTTGCATGTTTAAATTTTCATGGATTTTGTATTTTTGACAGTTCACTGTAGTTTTAATTTCACTACTTTGGACATAATGTCTTTACCAACAATGTCAAAATACTGTTTCACTGTTTTTATTTTCACAAATTTGTATCATCAGCAAAATTAGAGTAAATGAGCATGCAGCAAAATTAAAGCAATTTACAGTATGTAAAGTAATATTATGGCATTCAAAACATCAAACTGTATTGTGCACATTAGCATGATTACGGGGGAATCTTTTTCTGTGCTTTGATACATTTGCCACGAAAAGTTATGCTGTGTTGCTACAGTAAAGGTTTTGAAAATTCTTCATTTGTGGTCAGATTAACATGATTACATGTAGCGAAATATCCTAAAGTTACTGCACCAAAAAAGAAAAAAAAAAACAAAAAAAAAAACAAAAAAAAAACAAAAAACAAAAAAAAAAAAAAAGTTTTACATCTAGGTCTTGTGATAAAGAATTATTTGTCAGATCTCTTGACTTGTTTCAAGATGGATGGAAATTTTTTGTGTGTCAAAAAGGTAAAATTTGACAACTGTATCATAATATTCAAATTGTGAAAGATGTTAATAAACTATAGTGGTCTGTGTCTTGAGATATCACTCCAATAAAAGACTACCTGTTCAGGATAATCTGCTGTGTGCTTTTCATCCTAATCATACATCTTATGCAAGGCCATCTGCCTTAGAGACCACAACCTGGTCCTCCTAAGTGTGGTTTTTAAAGACAGGTTTCACAGTAAGCAGTGCTAAGGGGTAGAGCTCAATGGAGTAAATTGTAGAACAAGAGGCCCATGGGCCTAATGCTCTGCAACCACCATCACCAAAAATCATTTCCTGAAATTTATTTCTCCACAACCTTGAAAAATTAATCAAGGTCATCCATATTATGCAATATCAAATTTCCCTGTGATACACATTTGTGGTACATTTGGCATCATACGCATTGTTCTTTTTCAAGATATTGAATTAAATGTCCTTTTCTTAAGTGCTTAATGACCTTGAAAAATACATGTAGGTCAAGGTCATGCAATCATTGGGTCAAGGTGACTCAAACAGGTCATCAAGTCGAGTTTTATATACCATGCACTCACAGTGCACATGTGATCTAGAGACTCAATTCTCTTTGCTATTGATGTCCAAGCAACACCGTACCATTACAAATGACCTTCCAACTAACAAGTCTGAAAAACCTTGAAATAATTATACATTTGAAATGATAAGACTTCAGTTTCTTAATATATTTCAAAACAAACATAACAGTCAGCGGTGAACACTTGTTGGAAGTGAAAAATTGCAAAGTTGGTTCTTCATTAAATAGTTGATTATTTAGGAAAAAAACCCAATTGTTTGATATATTGATATCAGTACAATGAAAGATCTAATTCTGATGTGTCTTAATCTATAGTTCACATCAGTTTGGATAATTTATCCGGACTGATCAATGATCTAGACAAAATACAAGGTGCACACCAAGTATTTGTGATGTGAAAGCATATTTTTCAGGAACATAAAATAATTTGTTACTTACAACATTGTGATGTTCATTAAAACAGCTGTCACATTTTAGGCCCAGAAATGCACCATATTGCACCTATGAACACCTACATTTTCAAAATTTTCCCTGGGGGAAGCCCCCCAGACCCCCCTTATACGAGGGGGTTAATTTCCCACCCACCCCGACTTGGTGCTTCATGTGTCCTCCTATTGCATAAGTGCCACCTGCTTCAAAGCATATTGAACACCTGCTGATGTAGCCCTAATAGACAACTATAAACATCTACAAAATAGAAGTTCTGGCTCAAAAAAATCAGCAGTTATTAAGCAGAAACCAAAATCAGTAATGTGCCTCTGTGTCCTTGGGAATTGACTCAAGTTCACCCATTTCAGAACTGGACCTAGCTCTTATACAAGGCTATGTTCCTTGGCCCTAGGTCAAAAATATCTTCAGTTATCATGTGGAAACCAAAATCACTAATGGGACTCTATGTGATGACCTTGGATATTTGGTTAAGGTCATCCATTTAAGCTGACCAAGCCCTAATTCAGGACTTTTACGATGTGCAATATTGAAGTCCTGAGGTACAATGCAGAAACAAAGTTCACTAAAATGCACTTTTGACCTTTGAATTTAGGTCAAGGTCATCCACCTTTGAACTCGAGATAGCCCTGGATAAGAACGATAAATCCTGTGCAATATACAGGTCCCATCATAAAAACATCTAGTTATCATGTGGAAACCAAAACTTACTATAGCACCTCCATGACCTTCAAAGTAGGGTCAAGGTCAATGACCTTCATACTTCACCTAGACCTCATATAGGAGTATATACTTGGGCACTATCAAAGTCTTATCTCAAAAACTTCTTGAGTTGTGGTGTGGAAACCACAATCTCTCTACTGACCGACTGACCTGGTGACCTTGGGACTTTGGTCAAGGCCATCCATCTTCTAAGCTGGCCAAGTCCTATTATTGAAAACATTATCATGTGCAATATTGAAGTCATAACTTAAATTCTGAGTTACAATGCAGAAACCAGTTCACTAAAGTGACCTTGTGACCTTTGAATTTAGGTGAAAGTCACCGATCTTCGAATTTGACCTAGCCCTGGATAAGGACGATAATCCTGTGCAATATACTGATCCTATCAGAAAAACTTTTCTAGTTATCATGCAGAAACAAAAACTTATTACAGCACCTCCATGACCTTGGAAATAGGTTCAAGGTCAACCACCTTCATACTTCACCTAACCCTTACACCCTTATACTGGAGTATATACCTGGGCACTATCAAAGTCGTATCTCAAAACCTTCTTGAGTTATACCAACCAACATGAACAAAGATATATGCCCCCCCCCCCCCCTTCAAAGGGGGGGGGGCATAATAATCACAAAAAATCACTTTGTAAGGAGCACACACAGATGCATCACACCAGCAACATCAGCCCAGCTGTATTGAAAACTGCTACCTCATGTTAGAGCAATGCAACACAAAAAAAGACAGATCATGCCCTCAAGAAACATGACTTGCAATCAGGAGCACACACACATGCTTGTATGTTTCATCCAGCCACACTTTCCATTAAAAAAAACTAAGGTTATTCAGATTTTAAATGAAATATATTGATTTATTCAATGCAGTATGTACATGTTCATTGTATACAGGAAAAATAAAATGTATGATTACACAATGGCATGCTGTTTTTTTTTACTCTGCTTGAAAAGCTGGTGGTGATAGATTTTTGGGGCAGACCATGTGAACTCATTCCATGCAACAGTCGGTGGTTTGTACATTGCCAGACCAGTCATGCAAGGGCAGCTGAAGCATGACTTGTTATGCAATGTGAAAACTTCTGCCATTATATTGAGCATGTTGGTACTTCAGTGAAAGCTCTAATGAGAAACTTTTGCTCAAATAAGCCAGGTCAGCTGGCTATAGGCAGATTTAGGTCAGAGGTCATTCAATACAGGCAGCTGAGGAAAAAAAATGTAGACCTGGGTGCTAAAAAGCTACACAAGCAAAAAACTCAGCTAGCTAAGCTCTTATATCTAATAACCTGTTACCGAAATAGAGGACAGGCCTCACTGGGCATGCTCAACATGGGGACTGATTTGGGTTAATCAAACAATTCAAACTGAACATAAAGGAGGGGACGGTGTTCTATTAATTGATTTAATTTCACAATAATTTAATTTCATTATTTCACTGATGGCACAAAACCATGAAAATAAGTACAATGAAATACATGTGAAGGACTTAAACATAGGCTTGATTAAAAACTAGATCCAAAATCGTGAAATATAGTTTCAGTCGAAAGTGCTTAAAACGTTAAAACACTCATGCTACGCACATCTCTGCCACTGATATCTATCTTAGAACTTTCCCCGAGTCCTACACAGGTCTGGCCCCCATTTCTCCAGCCCAACATCTGAAGCACTGATGGGGACTTCAAGTTCTCCTTGCATTCCATACTTCTAAGTATTATGTAATCACTGAAAACATGCTATATATATATATATATACATTTAGCTTCCTGCTGATGACAGGTTTATAAATTCATTCAGCTGGTGAGTCCTTCAATTTTCTACATTTGAAATTGAATGTGATACTATTAATGTATGGGTGATTGGGGGGGGGGGGGGAGGGTCAGGACTACACAGAAGATGTGGTATTGTTGCTGCTGTTTGAATACAAGTTATAGGTGCATGATGGATAATGAGTGCAAATAACTGCCTGACTTTTTGTTTGATCATTTAGTCAATTTGTTTATGTTCAGGATGAAAGCAGATTACTACTGCAGATGTGTCTGCCATATGACTGCCTCAAATATTTACTAAAGTACCACATCAAAATATCTGATTTGTCTGTCTATAAAAACACTAAATCATTCACCATGTTCCCAGTCACAGGCAAGCACATAATTATACATGTAAACAGCAGGTGTCTGACCCAATCATTGCCCATAGTCTGCATGGCCTGTGGTCCACCCAAAACCAGTAGTCAGAAAGGGTGCAAACTCCCAAGTTTATTTAGCAACTATTTAGGATTAGCTTGAGTGCAACCAGTGTCCAAATAGCCAGGCCAAGAGGCTTTCACCCCTGGGGAATATGAGGTTTGTACACAAGTCTTTAACGATAGGTGGTCCCAAAGATTGAGATCCCATAATTTCATGAAAATTTCATATAACTCAAACATTTTTGCAAACTTGCATCACTTTTAGTCCGATTATACTGATAAAATTTTGTGCAGGTCTGTTCAGCTGTAGTGGAGAAGTTCAAAAGAGCCTTAACACACAAGAATTCATTACAGAATACAAAAAAAAAAAAGTACACCATCACTTGGTGGCCAAAATGTAAACTTTGTGACCCTAAGTGACCCTGTATGTGCCATCAAAGCATTTGCCAAAATAGTTCCAAAGAAGAAAAGAAGTAATAAAAAAAGTAGAAAATCATTTGTTCATCTTTTTCACAAAGATGGCAGAGGCCTAACTGGGGAACATTTTTTGTGTAAAATTCATAAAAAATAGAAAATGACTGCATTATCATCATGTCCTTTTTGGCAAACTTGGTAGAAGCCAAACCTGCATGGGGAACATCTACATGTATATGCAAACTCAAAACATTCCATGGAATGGTTTTTGAAAAGTCTAAAATGTAAAAAAAAAAAAAAAAAGTAATGGACAGACGGATGGATGGATGACTGATGCAAATGGATTTCATACGGTCATAAAAATGTACATATATGTACACATATATACATGTGCTAGCAATTGTCACCTGTTCTAGCTTATTTCATTGTGGATCATCAAAAATTTTTCTAAATATTGGCCTCTTGAAGCCATACTTGACCATACATTTTACCAGTTCCCCATGCTAGTGATGTTCACTAAGAACTCAGGACAAGAACTCTGTATTTTATGTACAATATTAAATTGTCTGTAGGTCATTTATATCACTGATGAACACTTAAATTTATGAGTCATAGATGACAAGAATCCAACTGAACAATGCACTTTACTTGTGTCCAGATGTGTCTCAGCAACCATGTGACTCCCAACCGGGAAAAGTGGCTCTCCTTATAAGATTTATTAGCATAAATAAACACAAGGGAATTGAACAAAGATGTAATGTACACCCTAGTTAACCTTTGATGCACTTGAGATAAGACTTGTACATGTTGTATAATATTTAAGCATGCTGAAACTGTAATGCGTCTGCAACTTCTGCGAATTGTGGCTGTACATACACAAACCAACATTATTTATTATAAGTAGGGAGCTTTTCATTATTTCTTATATTTTATATCAATATTACTTTTGTTTTCTCTAAACATACTTTCTCTTTCTTTTCATTTTTCCTGTTTTCAAAACTAAGTTTGGGTGCATTCAATGGCAGCATGCAGTGATCGATAATTATATAAGCTGCTGGTTACCATACAGTGCATTTGTGAGACATACACCTCTACAAATTTCACTTAAGACAACATTTAGAGCTTGCAAGGCAAGTTCATGTTTTACTGGTTACTCTCTATGCATATGATTTACAATTCCTGTAGTAATGTCCTGAAGTTACATGTAACAACTTGAAGGTAACTTGCCCACAAAATATTACAATATGTCTTTGCCAAGGTGTTTTGCATCCAGATAAATGTTGGGAATAACCTGAATAAACCTCCAGCATTAGAAAGATAACTGGGTCTGGATTTAACCTGTTTCCCCTTCAATCAAGACTGAGTCAACAGTTTTCCTTGAGGCAGGGCTGGTTAGGAAAGCTGTTGACCTGGGTAAATGCTATTCCCATAAGGCCTGCTGAATTCAAATTGTTTTTATCAACACTATAACACAATGAAAATCATCGAAGCAGACAATATTTCACCTCCAGCTGGTTTTGACTGGTTTAAGGAAGAAAGGGGTAATTTGGAGAGAAATCATACAGCCTCCACTGTGTCCAAGCAAGTGTCTGACGAAAAGTTATCATGATGATGGAGAAAGCCACAGTTATTTGTCCAGACATGCAGCTTCTGGTGCCTTGAGAGACAGTGTTTCCAGTCTATCCCTCCAGGTGTCAGGCTGTTCCAGCGGACTTTTTGGCAGCTTGTATGGCACGATACATCTGTTTTAGTTGTCTCTTACGATCCAGATGGCAGCCTGAAATAAAATATCATGTGATGTATGTCACTGCTCATACTAAACTTTAAAGAAGGGGATCATTTGCAAAAGCCACATTGATGATACATATAGCATGAAAAGTGAGTGTGAAGCCACATTGTTGATACATATAGCATGAAGAGTGAAGCCTCATTGATGATACATACTACGTAAAATATAAAGCCAGATTGATGATACAGCATGGAGAGTGAAGCCACATTGATGATACATATAGCATGAACAGTGAAGCCATACCGATGGTGCATACATGAGAGTAAAGCCACATCGATTCGTACTGCAAGATATTCCACAACAAGGCTGATCATATGATGAAATTGAGTATTTGGTAGTGAAACCTCCCTATATCGAACACCCTTGGGACCGGAAAAAAGTGTTCAGTATAGTGAGGTGTTTGGTATAGGGAGGTTTGATAGCATTGAAAGTATATATTTGGGACTGAGAAATAGTGTTCAGTATAGAGAGGTGTTCGGCATACGGAGGTGTTTGGTAAGAGAGGTTTTACTGTACTTGCTGTATGTGGTCACTGCCATGAGAGCTAATACCTGCTCTTTGTCTGCACATTTTTCTGGCCACAAGTCAATTTTTTGGTTAATTTACATGTGATGACAGGTCACCTATTGTATGTGACCTTTTTTATAGCAGAAAAAGTGGCTGAATACAGTGACTGTAGTTGACTTCGACCTGTCCACATGCTGCAAGTTAAAAGTGAAAGAATTGGCTTACCTGGATAACATTTTTAGCAACATGATCAAAGCCACACATGTGGCCCACTTCTTAAGAAGCAATCCGTTCTGTGAAGGAAAATTGGCTCCACTGAGGGGAATGACCTCTCATGAGAGACAAAATTTAACCCTCTCAGCGCTAAGGGGAGACTGGGTCAACAACTTTCTTGAGCAATGTGTGCCATGAAAAGTGTTGACATGGACCTTCTCCCTCTGGAAATATGGGGATACTAGTACGTGTATATGAAAGGTCTTCTCGTACGGAATTTGAGTCTGGAATCATTACAGTAATCAGGTGAGCAGAACTTTTTGATTTGAACATATTTATTTACTCTGGATATTCCAGATAGTCAATACAATGGGTAAAACAACAGGTTTGCCTGACTTGGTTGTGTTTAGCACTGGATGAGTTGATGGAAATACCATAATTGCCGCATGACAAGAAGCTGGTCTGTCATAAAGGGGTAGACTTTGATGAGACAGACCACCTCTCGCAAGTCTAAGAGAGATCACTGAACATGAACATGTTTTTTTATGACCAGACAGGTGTGGCTAATTACTGCTAATGCATGCAAAACATGCTTTACTTTGAGCAATGTATTGAACATGCAAGCAAATTACAGAGTATAACCAAAGCAGATGAACACACATCTAACACCAAGCTGCTTAACCCTTTTAGTGCCAGGTTGGAGACTTGAGTCAACAGCTTTCCTCATGGTCTTTGGAATCATTTCTCCCTGTACACTGAGGAAACCTACTGACCTGGAATTTTCTTTCTCTCAAGAAATTTAAATAATATTGCTTGTACTTGAATAATCTCTTTGTGAGAAATTTGAATGTAGAAACATTACAGTACAGTGACCCCCCCTCTAATAATGCCAACTCAAATATAACCAAAAAAATGGCCACATTAGAGGGGTGGCTTCTCTTGAGAGGAACCATACAATGGAAATGCTGCTTTTGTGGCATGGCAAGTGGCCCTTGCAGAGAGGGTGGCATCTCTTAGGGGGCTTATTAAAGGAGGATCACTGCACTATCATGATTTAGCACTGGAAAAAGTTATCTTGTGTGTCAGTGACATTTATCCATGTAGCTGTACCTACCCAGGAAGGAATTGGTGGAGTAGGTGCCACCACTTATGCACTCGAGGCCTCCGTCATCAACCAACACTGGTCCATCATCCCACAGAAGATCAAAACCACCCACCCGCTTCTCCTTTCCAGTCAGTCTGAAAATATCCTCACACTTTTAACCCCTTCCAACTAAAATGGTATGGATGTAAATTGTTGTCTGCCTGGCTCTTTTTACTTGAATTTCTTGTTAACAGAAAATACTTTTGGTAAGAGCATGGAAATATAGCATCATGGATCTAGTCATCTGGACTCACCACACACACCATTTTTTATTAACCCTTAAAGCACTGATTTAAGATTGAGTCAACAGCTTTCAATAGTGTTAGTCAACAGCTTTCCTGGGGACATTTTGCACGCATTGCATGCAAAGTGTCCCCAGGAAAGCTGTTGACTAACACTACTCTTTACTTTAGACTAGGCTTACTGGTATTTGAATGAGAGGCATTTGAATCGTTTAACCATTATATGTTTAACGGCAATGAGAAAACAACTATAGCTGTGATTAGCATTTTCAGGGATAAGTGTTGTCTTGAAAACTGCAACTTTTTAGTGATTACAACAAAAAACCTTCCATGCACTTTGTATGGTCAGCAATACGAAGCTGTTTATTTCTAAATATGGCCATATATTAAACTTGTTCAACCCCTGCATATTCCACTTCCTATTTTGAAAAAAAAAAGAAAAAGAAAAACAATTCATGCATATATATCATCACCCCCTGATCATGGAAAATAATTTTGAATACCAAGGATATCAGTAAGATTCTGAACATAACAGAAGTTACTCCTGGACCGAAATGAAAGAGAATGAAAAGAATAGGGGGGGAAAAAAGAAGAGACGTACCTGTTCTCCAAGTCTATGATATTCAGTACATCTTCCAGAAGTCCAAATTTGAGATCATAGTCATCCTTGCTGCTGGCTGTGAGTGAAGGGGAGGCATTGACTTCAACCAGCCACCTGAAAATTGATATTGAAAACATAGTGGAACCTGCCTTAATGCATCAGCCACAGACCCATTGAAAAGTGGTCTCTGGTGACTGGTAGCTACAGTTAGTGGGTGTAAATAGAAGTGAACAAAAATACAATAACGTGAGGACAGTGGGTTAAGGATCCGTGCTATATGGTGGGTGGTCATGTGGTAACATTTGACATCTGGTGCTTCCTGTGGATAAGAGTGATGATAGCTGCATATAGTTATAAATGGACAAAGCAGTTGTTTCAGTATATACAGTGTGCCTAAATTGATTACAATACAAATGCAGTTCCATTGAAAAGATAAATATCTGTTATTATTGTACATATTAAACTATAAACAACTTGGTTGGTATATGAAAACTTGTGTGGATCCAAATTTTTTTTCAGCCAATTTTCATGCTTAGTTGTCCATTCCTCATCTGTCTATAATTCAGATTTGTGATGTATTCTCAAAAACAGTTAGCTGGATTCTCTGCAAACTTTGTGGGGATGTATCTTGGATTGCTCTGTATTAAGTTTGTTCAACTGGTCATGCTCCAGTGACTTAAAATTGTTTTATTCACTTTTGACGGAAATCTTACAAAATGCTTCTACCCTGAAACCATTTGGGCAATTACTTTGAGACAGTTCAGGAACACTTCTTGGTATCACTTTACCTTAATGTGTTCAATTGGTGACCCAGGTTTGTTTTTTGTTTTTTTTTTGTTTCTTTTTTTTTGGGGGGGGGGATTACTGTGAAAACTCATTATAATGACACCATCTGTTCCCTTAGAAATGTGTCAGGTAACTGAATATGTGAAATAACTGAATCATACAACAAAGAAAATGAACTTTTGCCATTAAAAACTAGTGTCACTATTATAATAATGGATATGTGGGATATCTGAGTGTCCTTATAATGAGGCTTCACTCTATTTTAAAATTAATTTTTCATTTCCCCGAAAACTCTTTATCTCTTCATACTTAGGAAGTATGTGCCTTGACTTGGTTTTTACCAACCTTTCACACCAGGTGGTGCTACATGTATGATTCCCTGACCTAATGTTAGCAGTTAAAATGCATGTACATGTAGTTCCCTCAAAACCCATTGACCAGATCCTCTCCTAACTTTGTGGTGGTGTTTCTTGGGAGGGCCTTTACCAAGTTTGCCATGCTCCAGTGAATTGGGGATTTAGTGTGAATTTTCTTTAGCTCAGCTGACTTGTCAGTCAGCTGAGCTTATCTTACGGTCCTTGGTCTATCATCAGCATTGAGGTCTGTCCCCCAGCAATTCACATTTTCAACTTCTCCTCAAAAAGTGTTTGTTGGATTCACTTGAAGCTTGGTGGGGAGGTACCTTGGGTGGGTGTCTACCAAAGTTATTCAAATGGTCATGCTCCAATGATCAGTGCATTTTTATGATTTTTTTGTTCATTTTTTTGCAAAATCTAATCTGAAACTGCCAGGTCAATTGGTTCAAATATGCATAGGGACATTTCCATGGATTCCTAGACCTTAATTTGTTCACCTGGAGGTGGTGCATTTTTTTTTTTTCATGAATTTTTCAGCATTAAAGCTATTTTTGACTTCTCTAAAACCATCATTCAGATTTTTAAACTTGGTGGAAGTGTACCTTGTGTGAGGGTCAAAGAAAGTTGTTTACTAGGATATTATACATATCTGACTTTGAACATTTTTTTTTTCTATTTGGGTACTTATCAGTTAATGGTAAGGGTACATTCCCATTGATTACAATGAACGTCAATGGGAATTCCAATGGTAAGTCACATTTTTTATTTGTTCTCCCAAACAATCAAACACATTCACTTTGAACGAAATTGGTGGGGATGTACCTTGGGTTGGTATTTACCAATTTTGTTCAAGTGGCCATACTGCAGTGATTTTTTAATTGTTTTGATTTTTTTTTTTTCTTCATTTTTTGGCAAAATTTTCCTCAGTCTCCAAAACTGCCGAACCACTTGCTTTGAAATTGCACAGGGACACTTTTGGGGCCCGCTAGACCATAATTTGTTCAACAGGTGGCCCTGCCAAATTTCCCTTTTTTAAAAATTTTTTGTGTGTTTTCACTTTCTTTACTTTTGTCCCAAACAGTACGTTGGATCCTGTTCAGACTTACTGGGCATAGACGTGAACTTGATTTCAACCAAATTTGCTCACTACATAGTGTTGCTATCATTTTCGGATTTTTAACAAATTATCAAAATTCAGAAAAATCGGTAAAGGGATATGTTCATATTAGTAACAGTGATGATGGTCTTAAACAAAGGTTACATTGATATCAGAACTCTTTTATTTATGACCAACAAATGGTACAATACATAAATATTGATACAACAAGAAACTGTCTAAGTTGGTCTAGGGAGACTTGCTATACCATTATATCAGTGTAAAGCTCACAGGACCAGTTTCAGACTGTGCATCTAAGGTCAGCTGGCCACATAACTGTCACAGTCCTCTTGTTTTCATTTTTTAGGAAAATCTTTTAAAGGCACATTCTCTGAACCTGCTGTGTGAATTGCTTTGGAAAGCTATAAAGACATTAGTGAAAGAAGGTTTTGGAGGATTCCTCAAGAATTATTAATTTGAGGTAGGACTTTACAACTGGCATATTGATGGTCTGGCCTCATACTGGGAGTGAATTGAAGCTGATATTATCCTCAAGGTCAGAATACATGTAACTTTTGTGCATTTCATTTAAGGATAACTTAAGAACTGTCAAAGCAAAGGCTTTTGTTATAGTACCTGTTGATGGCCCTTCACAAGGGCTGGGTTGGGAATGAATATGGGGCCTCTTCACCTTAATTCCCCGAGTTAAACTGCCACTTCAGTCCCTATTTACAAGATGAAGTAGGCACAGGACTGTCAAAGGCCTCCTGTCGGTACATTTTAGAGCTTTGCATCGTCCTAAATGTCCATCATTAGTAATGATATGTAATCCACTTCTTTTTACTCTAGCTGCTGGATACGTTGTACTTAACAGACTTAAAGCTATGGGGGAATTTCTTCCTTGAAGTTGTGAGACCAATTATCTATACACAGCTGTGCATCAACCCACTGAAGAGCTCCTAGCTGCATCTATATGGAAGAAATGTGCTAAAAAAATTAGGACAGTTGTCGCTTCAGTTGAGCAGTATAAAAGAAAGGACATGATAAACATCAAAGGCATATCATATTTTGGATACTGATCTTTAAAAAATCCATGTGACACCTGTGCATGGTAGAACATAATAACTGCAAGTTTGTTTTTGTTTGCTACATACCATGATACCAAATTTTAATTGAAAATTTTCAAATTAATATCATATGTAGAGTATGATGGATTATTTATCTGACTGCAAAATAAAAGGAAAGTAAATTACTGTTGATTGACTTTGTAGCAATACCAAGCACATGCAGTTATGATCATACATGTTCAAGGTGGCATCCTATGTAGTGTGCCAGTATCATTACAAGACCTAGCTCTCTGATGTGAAAACAAGCAGAATGCTGCACCCCCAGCCCCGACACCCCTAATCCAACAAAAACTGGCCACATTACTGGGATGGCCTGGGGGGCCACATAGAAATGGCTGCCTCCTACTTTCTGCATGAAAATGGTGGCTTTAAAAAGATGGATGGTTGTCAGTGAGTGAGGCCTCATTGGACAAGAACATTGCCTGGACTTACGGCTTGAGGCTGGCATCCAGGAGAATATCATATCCATACAGCTCAAAGCAATGCTTGTCGTTGATGATGTTCTTCTGAACACTCTGCAGACTCTTGATGAAAATATCGTCCATTCTCCGGAAAAGACCATCCACCTGTAATCATGCAAGAAAGTACAGGTTGAATAGGTAAGGTCAAGATAGTTCATATGGGTTCTCAGTAGAGGGCTCTGTAGGTAGGCAGGCTAAGTATGTGTATTTCCATTGTAATCTGCACGTATGTAACTTTAAAATAGCTCTACCCAGAAACACCAAATTTCTGTGCTAAATGGTTGTATAAAGTTAAAATACCCTTGCAAATTTGATAATTTTCGCTACAAAACTATTCAACGTATTGAAGGTTACTTTAACATAGAATCTTACAGGAATACACAACTCTAGCCCGCAATAATTTTGTGTATTGGGTAGTGTTTTCAGCCAAATATGCATACAATTGTTAATTGCAACCTTTCCAATTGATCTTTTGTCACATGTTTACATCTGTACATCCATTTTCATGTTATTTCAACGTTCACTATATGATATAATCTTCTGTATTGAAAAATGTATGTTCATTCACAATTGACTGATCAGGAATGTGGTATTAATGGCTTCATGATGTTTACATTTTCTATATTTTGTAAGTAAGCTGAACCTTAATATCTGTATATTGGAAACAATTATTGTCATGTGCACCTTTGTGAAAAAATTCTGCTTTGATTAGCAAGAATTTGAAATCAAGCTGCAAAGATTTTCTGGTTAATAGATAAGGTACACATTTCTTCACAAAATTTGCAATACAGATGAGAATCAGTTTAAAATGTGTATTGACAAGTTTTTTTTCTAAAATGCACTACAAGCTTGACAGATTCAAAAGTCAAATTAAAATAAAACCTACAGCATCCTGTCCATGTCTGGCAGTGAGATACTGCCTCATTTGTTGTAAGGACCATTTAGAGCCCTTCTCTGGGTCATAGTCTGGTGCAGTCTTCTGTACAGCCACATTAGTAAGATGAACATCTGGAAATATGTTAGGGATCAATTCCGCCAAGACCTCTCGCATTTATATGGTGAAAGATGACATAGAATCTAACCTCGATTGCAAAATATTTAGTCACCAGATTGCTGCCTCTGACATACAGTTGGTGATTTTTTTTTTTGTGAGGTACTTAACATGCATATTATCATGATAAATATACTTATACCACACTTAGTGGTGTTGCAGAGTGGGTCTCCTTCAAGTAAATGGCGCCATCTGGTGACCTTAATCTTATCTGATGTTAATTCCCCCGTGCTAGTGACATATATGTATTAATGTAATAACTCGTGTATATTAAAACATTAACCAAAGGATACAGGTGTCATCAATGGTGTCCAGAGAGAACCTGGTGTTAGAGAAGCGGGCAAAGCCACCCCGATATAGCCACACTTTCAGTGGAACATACTGAAAAAAACATTTCAATTGAAAATAATTATGACTGAGCAAAATAAATTTTAACTTTATGGCACACACCTTTGCCATAAAGACAATGTATCACACCTGACATAATGTTCCACATATTTTGTGAAGTGTAATATAAATTCACAAATTAATCCAGACACTATTTTATTTTTGTGATAAAAGTTGGTCTATATACCATGCCAAAAGAAGAATTTACACAGCTTGGCATTTTAAAACTAAACGTAATTTGACATATAAATGTTTACTTCAATTCTTCCAAATCTCTCTGTTTCAAACTGTATAGACACTGATATTTACTGTTTGACAGATATTCAGCTCACAACAAAGGGTTGCTATAGGGAGAACATACTTGTTCTAAATTGTACTTCTATTCATTTGCAAATAATCACCATAGTAAAAATCTATACATGTACTCACAGATATAACCAGCACATAAACACGAAGGTCAAACTTCCTGCCTCCTATAAGATAAGGTCTGTCTAAATACCTCTGTACCACATATGTTTCAGGAATCTCCTTGTTGGGGTCAGGCTGACTTTGGTATTCTCCCTGTGTGGGGAAGCATTAGAACATTATACACTGTCCATGTCCCATGTATATCAGATGTTGATCCATTCACATCATACAGATTTACAATATCATTCAATAAGGGATGGTTCAACATTTTCATCATTTTTGAATTAGTACTTACAGTACGCAAGGGGGGAGGGAGTTAAATGGGTCTGTACACTTTCACAGGATATGGAAAATGATGGTCAATTTTTGGCCTGTTTTGTGCAATTTTGCTATGATTTGGGGGAAAATCATCATTTTAAAAGTACCGATTTGGGGGGAGGGAGGGGGGTCATGCAATTTAGTACCCTAAGTACTAATTCAAAAATGATGATAATGTTGAACTATCCCTAAATTGTGTAATTTGTTGTTGAACTTTGTAGTGAAGATAGTTCTGTTACAAAGGATTAACATATATTGTAACTCTGCTATTATGCTCAGCTATGGTCATAATAGTATATATGGTCATAGGCATAAATCCAAAACTTACAACTTGAAAAGATTATGCTGAAGGTGCAAAATATTGGAACAGATGAGGGATCTGGGATAAGTCCAACTACAACAAACTATTGACACACCCAACATGTGTGGCATGCTAACCTGTATGCAGTGAATTGTAGAAATGCAATTAGCACATCAGCAGTGATCAGTTGTCTGAATGGTAACAATAAGTGGCCAGAATTGCTGTTTTCAAACATTTGGCTGCAATTATCATGCAGAAAAAAAAAACATTTGGCTTTAATCCACAGGTTAAAGTGATATTTAGTGTTTGAGGTGATCCAGGTACAGGAATTTACGATCCTAGATGGCAGCACTTGAAGGCATTCATTGACATAAACTTAGCTAACAAACACTTGATGGACTTGTTGTACAGTAAGTAACTTTATGTAAGTAATCACCCTGAAGAGCTGCCCTCTGGGGTCCTAATTGGGTCTATATATGTGGGGGCTGTTCATATACAATTAAAAAAGAACTTGCAAAGAAACTTTTATTTTGGTCACACTTCAAGGTGCCTTCCGCCACCTGGTGGTTGCCTTTGTAGGGTGGTCATTAAGCAGAATTCCACTGTTTAATGCACAACGCAGTGGTACTTGCAATTTAAGACCATGACTAAATGCCAGATGAAAGTGGTCAAATATGGCTGGTGGTCTTAAATTTCAGGTAAATTTTAAAAAAAGAAAAAAAATGGTTCATTGCCTTAAAAGTGTTAATTGTCTTCAAAATAATGCGGTTCCGTGCCGCAGGAGGTCTTTGGAGCATGTACCACTGTATTTGATGTCCTGTTACCATGGTTTATGTGTATGATCATAGGGCCACGGCGCTTACTTTTTTCCAGGGCCACATGCTTACTTTTTTCCAGTCTGTAATGTCCTTCAGCTTGCGGAAAAGAAAGATGCCTTTGCCTTGTGACTTGGCCACTGGCTTCATAATCCATATTACTCCAGGGTTACGCTTGAATTCTTCCACAAAAATATGATATTCTGACTGAAGGAACAAAACAAGGACAAAGACATAAGTTTCCATCATGTACAATAGCACTATCAAGAAAGCACCAAGTGTGTACATGTATGTGCCAAAGTCTTATTCCTTAATTTCCATCTTTACGCAATGTCTAACTTTGGAATATTTTGTTTACTTTGAAATTTGGCAGTGTTTTGGCAGACATATGTCCAAATTTAGTAGTTCTAGCTTCAGTGAATCTGATAAATTAAAAAAAAAAATTTTCAATGTTAACATTTTGGATCTTGATACTGACAATAGGTATCTACTTTAAAATGCCCGTTTCACATACATGGGTATATTTCCCAAAACGGTTCCCTGATTTCAATAAAATAAATGCTGAATTGAAAGAATTGATCAGTTCTTTTTTAAATGCATATCAAAAATTAAGAATCCCACAAACTTTATCAATTTCACTAAAACAACCCATTTTTCAATTTTTGTATCTTCATTGTAAAACAGATACAATAATAAAAGTGCCTGATATGGTTTTGCAGATAGATGTGTTTAGATTATAATAGCATAAATTTCACCATTTTATCTTGATTGAGAAATATCCTAATTTATAAAAAAACATACATTACCCAGAATGCTTGCGTCTAGGAAACAACACTGAATTCTGAGTTTCAAGTTCAGTGTACACAGACCCTGGAAAACTTACTCTCAACTGAGCATACACATTAATTATACCAGGGATGAATATTTCTGTGATATCTGGCCTAAAAGGGATGTCACTTTTCCAGGTTGGACATTACCTTAAGCTACCATATAATCATTCGTATTTCTGAGCATTGAATTTCCTGATGTGACCCCAAACACAGAATTTTCAGTTATATCTTTCCTGAATTGATTCTGAACTGGACCCAATATACAGTACCGATTTCGCATTCATAACACCCCATGGTAGCAAATAATCTGGCATGCCAGAAATTGTCACCAGCCAGAATGAGATGCCACTAGCCAGATGGGAAAACTGAGTTGGACGCAAATTCCTGGCATGCCAGTCCATCGTGCTAGAAAAGTGAGCACACTTACTTCGCATGTAGCACGCTTGAAATGTTTTTGGTCTCGACCATTTACACGTGCAAATTGTTTCTAGCTTCGCAAGCTCCCGTTTTCGACTGCACTGACAGCAGTTTCCGGGAAGCGTATACCACCGAGAGAATAAACGTGATTTTTGCCCTAAGAATATCCACCATGATCTAAATGTATATGAGCCAAGCCTGTACACAATATTCTAGATGGGGTCTCACCAAAGATTTATATAATTTCAATATCATGTCCTTTGATTTAAAATTAAAGGTGAAAGTTATGTTAATTTGTCCCAACTTGCTATTTGCCATCTTGGCAGCTTTAGCACATTGTTTGCTACAACTTTAAGTTTTGTGTACAATGACACCCAAATCCCTCTCCTGTTCTGAACTATGAACCAGCTCATTGCCAAGGAAGTCATCATACTGCATGTTATTTGAGCCTATGTGGAGACATGCACATTTGTCTGCATTGCAAAGCATCTGCCAATCTACACTCCATTGGTACATGTTTCACAGTTGCTCTTGTAATTGTTCCCCATCTTTGTAAGATGATATTTTACAAAATTCCTCTGTGTCATCTTCAAATTTTAAGACCTTGCACACTGCATCTATGTCAGTACAGTGGTACCTCTTTTGAGAGACCACCCCTACAGCGGGTCGAAATGCGGTCTCTCAAAACAGGTGGTCTTTCATTACAGGTACAACATGGAAAAGATAGCGCATTGTTCTGAGAGAGCAGTCTTAAAAAGATATGTGGTCTCTCATTAGAGGGATTTCTCAAGAGAGGTACAACTGTATCATAATATATTTTGTAAAGAGCACTGGGCCTAGTACAGATCCCTGTGGAACTCCACTCTTCACATGTGTCCAATCTGAGGTAGTGCCATTTATTACAACTCTTTGTTTCCTGTTGTTCAGCCTTTCTGAAATCCATGCCTTTACCTTGTTGTCTATATCATAAGCATGAAGCTTGTTTGTTAATCGTACATGCGGTACCTTATCAAAGGCTTTATTGAAGTCCAGGTATGTAATGTCTGTAGGGGAACCACTTTCTACATATTTTGTAATATCCTCCAAGAAATTCAACAAATTTGTAAGACATGACCGTCCTGACCAGAAACCATGCTGCAAATCTTTTATCAGGTTATGATGCTTTAGATGTTTCATGAGCTCATCTTTGATGATGGCTTCCATTACTTTCCGTATCTGAGAGGTTAAGCTCACAGGTCTATAGTTACTGGCCATGCATTTCTTTCCCTTTTTGTAAATTGGTGTGACATTAGCACACCTCCAGTCAAAAGGTACTCCTCCTGTTGAAAAACTGGATTAAAAAATATCACTTAACGGGGCAGCAATTTCATTTGCTACCTCCTTTAGCACCGTTGAACACATATTGTCCACCCCGAGAGCTTTTTTTAACTTTCAGTTGGGATCATTTTTTAAGTAATTTCTCAGGTGTGAAATTAATTGATTTTAATTTCTGTTCCTCCACTCCTCTATATGTTTTAAGGGGTTCTGGCAAATCAATTAAAGTCTCCTCTGTAAATACTGATGAAAAGTAATCATTTAATTTCTCTGCTGTGTCACTGTCCTGGGTTATAGTATTACCTTCGTCATCTGTATCAAGTGGCGATTACGGACAATTTATTAAAGCAAGAAACAAAATTTAACTCTGTAAATTGGTCAGAATGATGACATACTACCAGTCTTTGCGTACAATAGAGCAGAGGGTCCATTTTTTTCATGGAAAGAGAGTAAAATACAACAGCCACAGGTAAACATGGCTCGGGTGAAAATACCGCTGCCGCATGTGATGATCATATTGACAGTTTATCAGTGATTGCGATAAAGTGCGTTTATCAACTATTTACTGCAGCAACAAACAAACTCTACCACTATAATTTAATGACAATTTATTATGACACACTACCGATCTTAAGAAAAATTAAAGAGGAACCATCGTTCGTGACGCTAACCAAGGAAAATGAGCATACCGGTACCCATGCAATATTATTGTATTCACACTGTGACACAGGCTTGGCCGTTTTGATCAATTCATGATTGAGATCGATATATTCACTTTGTTAGGGGGTAGGACACAAGTTTTTTGTTTAAATTGACAACGAAACCACATAGAAATGTAGAAAAGGTCTTACTCAACTAAAGTTATGTTGATCAGTTTGCATGAAATGCAGAAATAAAAAAGTTTTGGCACTTTTACCCCAACACGTCACGTGTTGTGCAACATCCCCCCCCCCCGCCTTTGTTGCGAAGGTCACGTGACGAGAAACGAGACCTGAAGCAAAGGGGAAACAAATATAGCAAGTGAGGTTTGCTGCTAGCCCGCTATGCCCAGTTGAGGCAAAGTACCTGTTCACGCAATTTGCATAGATGAAACGCAACTGTTGCAGCTATTTGGCGTGCCAGAAATTTGAGCACAAGAAATTGGCGTGCTATTTGCGATGGCACATCCAGACAAAAAAGCTCGCAACTAAGCACGCTCAAATGTGCTGTGCAATGCGAAAATGGTTAGCTAGCAAAAGGGACACATAATATATGCAAAATCGGTACTGTATATATATATATATATATATACATACACATATATATGTACATAATTATATACGTATCAAAGTTCAAATTTTATTTGGGATCCATGATCAGCTGTACATCGCTGTTGAGTCCTGGAGGCTCATGAACAGTATAAAAAGGTACACAAAATAATATAAAATTATGTCATAAAACTACAAAGATGCAGGAGTTTAAAAAAATTATACAATAAGAGCGCCTAAGAGTACACTATGATCACTGAGGTGATAGTCATGTGGGCGACTACATGCCAATGGCATGCCAAGGATGGGCCCAGGCAACACAGCCGTGGACGTGTGCCACCATCCACAAACCAGAGCATATGGACCGAAGGCGACACTGCCATGCAGCCAGCACCGCACCTTGGCATAGCCCTTGGTACATGGTCCCGCAAGTCCCCAAATATTATGAAGGAACTATGGAGTTAAATATGTGTATGGTACATCCTTTCTAAACTCATTCCATACTATGGTCACAGGCCTTGGTCAGTGGTTCTAGCACTGCTTGGCAAGTCATGCTGCAGCTGCCCTTGCGGCAGCTGCAGCAGGACTTGCCAGGCATTGCCAGGCATTGCCAGAACCACTGACCTAAGACTATAGGCGTGTTGGTACTTGAATGAAAGCTCTTTTCATGAAGAATTGTGTCTCCCCGTGCAACAGGGGGACATAGTTTTTGCGTCCGTTTCTTTCCCTTCTTTTTATTCAACACATTGTTGCCTGCATTGGAGATGCAATAACTCAAGAAACATTTGACTTGGGAAGTTGAATTTTTTTGTGAAGATGTTCCTATATAAAACGTTGCTAACGATTTCAGATGGCTGACCTTGATGTATTTTTCAAGGTCACATGGGCATGTCATGTAAAATTGACGCGGACGCAATAATTCTACAAAGATTTAACTTCGGAGGTTGAAATTTTGCATGATTATGTACCATAATATGAACTAGGTTGGGATTGTAGATGGGTGACCTTGACCTATTTTCAAGATCACATGGCCACTTTTTAAAAATCAATGCAGATGCACTTGAGATAGATTTGTCTTAAAGAGGTTGACATTTTGTGTGATTATGTTTCTATGTAAGAGTTTTGTAAGACATTGCTTGTAACTGCAGATGTATAACCTTGACCTATTTTTCAATGTATCATGGGCATTTTGTCAAAAATCAATGTTTTGAAATGTCAATAAAGAGTGTACCTTCACCATATCTGTAGATCATTGGAATCAGTATACCTATTTATAAAAATAAGGATGACAATAGTAAGGGCCCACGGGGAGACATTTGATTTTCTGTCGAAAAACTCAGCCTGTTCCAGTTTAAATATGCAATTGTTGTCTTAAATCAGGCAAATACAGGGAAAAATCAGGGACTGGTATGGAATGAGTCAAAAGTGAATGTGCATCCCGGACATGATGATCGAGGCAAGTTATTCCAGATTTTAGGTGCAAGGGCAAAGAGGGACTTGTGTGAAGCTCTTCCCCTGTATAAAGATGAGTTTGTAGAGAATCTAGTATTATGATCATGAATTTAATAACTGGGATCAAAATATATGTCAAATATGTTGGATTCTGATCATGGAGTATCTTCCAGATAAATATTCACAGGTTATACTAAAAGTAATGTTAAATTCCCATCCATTTTAGACACTGATCAGCATGTCCGGGATGAGTGTTCTTGGGGGAAGACATTGTAGATCATATGTGTGCATGTATGAAATAATTCCCAAGTCAAACACTCCAAACTGACCTCCTGTGCAAATATTTAGTAAAAAATATTTGTTAATTTGGAAAATTATTGATTATTTAGTATTAAACTTTTAAGTGTTGAGTAATTTTATTATAATATACATATAAATTAAGTTACACTTACTGGAAGCTCAAATGTTGTTGGAAAGAAATCACATCTACATCTTAATCAAGGAACATAATGAAATAAGCAAGAGAAGTTCATAAAAATTACCCACTGAAAATTTATGATATAAAAAGTGTCATTGAAAATTGATACGGTAGTTTCATCCAACAATCTCTCAATTAAGCTATTTCTTTCCAGAACAAAGACTCAGAGTTGTCAACTCTCATTCTCATGGGGTTCGATGCTTAACACCCAAACTGTGTTGAGTAAAACTATTGACCTGTAATATGTTATCCTGAGGGGTCTTGCTGCCAATTCCCATTTACATATATGTTACCAATGAATAAGCAACTCACATAAAAACATTGAAGCAGACAATATTTGACATTCATGCACCTGTTCAAATATTAAAGCATTATGGGGCACTTCCATTGGGCTGTGCCTGCTTCAGTGGTTATGACAGACAGGTGCAACTTTCTTGATTCATCAGTGGCTGACCCTGTGCATAGGTCAGCATGAAGATAGCTGGCATGACTGATCACATAAATAAGCCACTGCACCTGTTGTCTGGTAAATCACCAGGTCACCCCTCTTTGACCTCTAAGGCCAAATTCAACATCCAGATTCTTCATATGGGGTCGCAGAACTCTCTTTCCTCGGTTGCTTGCCCTTTCATGGTGGGTGGGGTTAACAATGAAATGTAACCTTTAGCATTCATGTATATTTCTTTAGTTTTGCCAATTTCGTTGTGCTGGGATCCATGTGGCAGTCTGCAACCTTGCCATTGTACATACGCAATTTGAAAGCATGGAGCTGACTAAAACTTATAACAGGCTAACCTTATCTACCCATTCACTTCACAAGTGTCAATAATGGGCTTTCCAAAATGTGGCCTACTTATTGCAAAGCACCACAAAATTACACTGAGCAATCCATGATAGAAAAAGGTATTTGACATTTTATAATAAAGCTATTGCTCATCTACAGACCTATTATTCAAATACCAGCATGCTAATATTTCTATAAAAATAATCAGCTGAGGAGAAAAGGTTTCCTCAAAGATGTTGGAATAAAGCTACTGATCCAGTCCCCAGTTAGTAAAACATAACTGGTACATGTACACTGAAAGAGTGGTGTATGTTGTCTGTAGATGACATCATATATTAAAGGTAACTTTCCCTTGGTATCAACCTGTTGCAAATGGAGACACCAGGAGAATAAAGAAAAACCTGCTTCAGCCATTGGTCGATGACACAGGAAACAGGTGCTGCCACCATGCAGAATAGTGTATCTGACATGCCATGTTGTTAATTATTGTTATTGGAAAGCCTTACCGTGTAAGTGCATAAGTTCATTAACCATCGAACGTTTGCTTTCTAAGAGTAAACCATAAGTTTTCCCACATTATCTACTTTACTGAGCTTGAAAACTGAGAGCCCATTAATTCTGTCAGGTACAGCACAGTAAGTGTATTTGCCTGTTTGGTGAACTTTCAAACTGTTAACACTGTGACAACTGATAATATAGGCCTGAGAAGTATAACAGGCCAGTAGGCTTGACTTTATGGCCCAAAACACTGATTATGAGATATGATGTATGTATTCTCTGTTCAAGGATACTTTGAGGCCTCCAGTTTCCCCTGTTCCTTTTCTTGTAGCTTTCGGAATCTCTTCAAATTTTTCACCATTAAGTTCTTTCTTGTCAACTGCAAAATAAAAATATTATCCATTGATTAACTCTTTCCCCTTGATTTAAGAGTGAGTCAACAACTTAGTGCCCAACCCATGCCAAAGGAAGCTGTTGACCTGGGGCATGTGATCTTGATAGGTCTTATCTACAATTCTCAATCAAATTGTTTTTAATAACAACTGAAATTAGTTGAAAACACTGAAGCAGACAACATTGACTACCTACCAGTTTAAGGGTTAAACAGTCAGCAATTTGTCACCTATCTTTTATTTCTTTCTTATCGACAGTGAACAGTATCTTTATTTAAATAACTCACTGGTACCATGTGTGTACTGTGCCTGTTATCCTATAAGTCACAAGGCATTTAGAAAATTTTCAGAATATGAGTCATATGTACATTTGAAGATTTTGAACACAATTTTTGTGTAATTAAGGGAAAAGGTTTCATCAATTTCTGAGCCACAAAGTGTGGGAGGGGGCACTGAAGCAGCAGGGGCACCAAAAAGGGATGTAGTAAAACTAGGTTTTTGAAAGACCACTGCTTGGAGTGACCAAATTATGGTCTCTCATTACAGGTGGTCTTTCATAGGAGGTACAAATAAGATTAAAAGCACAAAGCATAGAGTCCTGAGAAAATGGTCTTTCAAGGCAAGTGGTGTCTTGTTGGAGTGGTCTTTCAAGACATTGATCACTATAATACATTTTAATTATTCACTTGTAGCCCCATTGAAAGAAAAGACAAATACGGTACCTTACTGTTGTTTGTTACATGTGCTTATTTCAGACTCAAATTGTACCCTCCGAGTTTTGATGTCCTGAGCAGATCATGCGATCTTGCTGAACCTATGTACCTCATAATGATTGCGAAAGTGACATATCTTCATATGTTCCTCCATGTAGTAATGGTCAAAGAATTCCTTCATCCAGCCAACATCACACCAGTAGAAGTCCCATTCATTGTCACTATTGGGGGAAAATATATGAAAAAACTGAGGAATTGTTTATCATATTTTAATCATTATATCAAACATTATTGTTTATCATTGCATATAAAACTTGGAATATTTGTGAACGATTTGAAACAATCATCACTGAAACATTTATCATATTCCTCCCACTGATCATCTATGCTGTGCATATAGATACATTCATGAGTGTAGTAAATGTGAAAATGTAAGTAAATAATTAACTGTCAACCATCTCTTTATGGTATAATATTGTATATTGCTTAAATTTTGCTTTATTCTTATTTTCTCTGATGGCACAAAACAGTGAAAATAAAAACACAGTGAAATAGTTTTTTAACACTGTATGAATAAGAACTATGTCCAAAATAGTGAAATTAAAACTACAGTGAAATGTCAAAAATACCAAAACTGTGAATTTTTAAACAAGTGGAAATAAAGGAATTTACAGTAGATATTATTTTTAAAAGATAGGTCCAGAAATAGAGACTCATTCTGTGAATTGTACACCTCAGCTACCAACAACAGATTTTATATCTCCATTTGTACATTCCCTACAAGAAATCCATTTTTTAAGCCAACAGTTTAATCTCTGTGCACAAACTCTGCACCAGCTAGTTTCTCATGATAACTTATTACTTATTTATCAAAACAGCAGCATTTGCTGACTTTCCTCTACTTCCTGATGAGTGCAAAATTGCTGCACAAGTTCACACTCTGACAGATTATTTTTATGCTCAATATGTATACTTAATAAAGCTTATTCTCAAAATGAATGTGATTGCCACATTTTTCTATTTAAATTTGAAAAAAGCAAAACAAAAAAAAAAAACAAAAAAAAAAAAACAAAAAAAAAAAAAACAAAAACAAAAAAAAAAAAAGAAAAACAGTTGACAGAAAAAAGTTAATCAGGGACACTAATCTATTCATTGAATTGCTATCTCATTGATAGATTATATGTACATGTATGTGATAGCATTTAGGTTGAATTCCTGGGTGCTGTTTGACATTTGGGTCAGTGTGGACCCCAGTAGCCAAGGCTTGCAATAAGAATTGGGAATGAGAACCACTGTGTGAAATAATAGGGTCTTAGCCAGGTATCAAACAGCTAAGGAGTACATAACATAACTGCAATTTAGTATGCACCCAGGGCTCTTGTTTGGAGGAAAAAGGGTACATACAACCTGTTAGTTAAGAAAAAAGAAAGTAAAAAGGAAACAGAGAATCTTTATGCTTTTCCTTTCATATTTTCAAGTGGTTGATTTTGTTTGCCACTGCCACCTCATACCACTAAACCATCAAAGCCTTTACCAGAGGAGTTCATATTTCTTCAAGGTACACATATATCTTAACTGTCTTTGTGTCATGGGGAAGTGTACTACTTCTCATACTACTCTGAATTCTGGTTTTGTGACATCATAAATTTACAGCATTTAGAATTTTTCAACTTTGAAAAACCTAAATTATATATAGGATAATGAAGCTAGTGTTCCCTAAAAATGTAAAGAGTGTGCAAAACCATTACATAACTTACCCTGTCACTTCCTGCCAACCTCGGCTCTTCAGCACTTCTAAAATAGTACTCTGAATTGAGCATTTGAAGCGAATGGTACGGTCACTGTAAAGACATGAACTTGAATTTCATGAATGCTATATCAAAGTTACATCTCACAATCAGTTTCAGTGGATGGATCTACGAGTCCAGAATAGAAAAAAATGAGGGAGATGTAACGAGAACTTGTTCTGCGGATACAGGCTTAAAAATGAAATTGCCAGGCCCAGAATACCATATCTTTTTTATTAAATGCTCGGGGTGCTTTTGTAAGTTTTAGAATGTAAATCTCAAATGCCCAAGACGCTTTAAAAGTTACAAAATGTGAACCTCAGGTTCTGACACCTGTTCACTGCTCTTGCAAAATTCATGAGAACATTTATATAATTAAGAACTTAAAACATTTTCATTGCGTCAACATTTTCCATGTCACAAGAGTAGGAAGGGCACTTAAGGGGTTATGGGCATCAAAAAGATGTGATACGGTACATGTAACGGTAACAAGTTATCATCTTTTCACATGCTGTTTCAATGCTACGCCTAAAATCACATTGCATGCCCTTGATGTTTGTAAAGCATGCCAGGTATGATTGACAGCACACAGCTCATGAGTGTCCATGTTTGTGTGATGAACACTTTATCTTGTACTTTATGTATTGTACCCAAATGCACCAAGGCAAGCCTGATACAGGTTTTTTTCTTTCTCTGGATACATAAGTTTGTGACCACAGATACTGTCATTAGATGCAAGTTTTTAATGAGAAATTGAAATATTGTAATAGTTTAGGTGAGTGCAACTTTTGTTGTAATTTGCACTGAAAGAACGTTAAATATTCTCAAAACAATGACCAAATGTAAATAAATTGTGAATACATACCCGATTCCTTTTTTCACAAGGGTCTTGCCCATGTAGTTTGGCAGAGGCTAAAATACATGTACAGCATTACAGTTTCAGCAACATGTGTGAATAAAGCATACCAGGTTTATATCTACTAATTTATTTATTCATGTTCTCATACTATGTAGGTTGTAAGTAGAAAATGGACAATGATTTATATTGGTTAAGCAGCACCAGATATAATATGGTAATGCGTGTAAGTATAAAATAAACTTTACATCTGGAGACATGACATATGTCCCCATCAAACAAGGTTTGAGCTCCTACACCATGCATCAAGGGTGGCATGCAAGAAAAAATCTTTCAACAGCATGAAAATTTTGGGACAGAAAAAGGCCAAACAGGTAATGTGGTTTATACCCTCACCATAATATAACTGAGGGCAACGTCTGAGTATCATCCAATTAAGATGACTTAAACATTAACTCGGACACTTTAAACAAATATTTCTCTGTGATTTCAACAATTACTTTTCCATTTCTGAGTGTTTTAAAATCCTGATCAGCTTATATCAGGAGCAACACCGCCATCATTTGTCAAATCTGAGCTGTGTTCAAAATAAAACTGTCACAGAATGGCACCTGTTATAAACTCATATTTAGCTTGTCATGCCCCCCCCCCCCCCCAAATCTTTACTGTGCAACTGCTTTACACAGTATGTAACAATCTGAGTGTGATCGAGGCAGTACGAGTTAGATCAATTTACCTTTTCTACGTTTATGCCTTTCTTATAATATTTTGTTTCACAGAGTTCTTAAGGTGGTGTGAAGAAAGTTTGTGCTGATAGCTTACTATGGACATTGGCGTCAAACTGCACAGTTATATTTACCGCCATACACCATCAAATCATTATTTTAAGTTTCAAATTTTAGGAATATGGTCTCCACACCAGCAGGGTATAAAACTCTGAGGCCAAACCAAGATCTGTTCAAGAACATCCCTTGTGTAGATGACAAATGGAGTTTCTACTGCCATCTTCTTGCCAAAAGAATCTTGGTATCCAAAGTGATTTTGGTTTCCAGGATTTAAATTTTGTACTTGTCCATCCAAAAGTGTTAGAAACATATTTTCAGACTCTTTAGCCTTGCCTTTGGGTATTCAGGTCAAGACTCAAGCTACTTTGTCACACTGGGGCAATCAACAGAATGGTTGTCCTCACATTTTGGTAGATATGAACCCATACATACTGAGCACCAAGTCACTGCTGGAACTTCTTTGGAATACGGTCCAGATTTTGGAGCTTTGGGTTTTATTTAATTTTTTTTTGTTGCAAAAATGGCCGTTTCTTATGTGCCACACCCCCTTTTTACCAAGAACCAAGAAGATCACACACCCCTTCGCCCCACCTCTTCCGCTACCCTGCAGGGAGTCGAACCCACACAGTCCAAACCCTTTCCCGCAACCCTCCTCCCTTACCGCCTGAGCTGGCGAGGATTTTTGGCCGCCCGCAGCATTCATGCCGAACTTGAAAGCTGGAGTGAAGCTAGCAGACAATAAGCCAGCAGACGATAAGAAAAGTCATCAATTAGTTATGGCAAATGCAGGGTTATTGTCTGCTGGCGAGTGACCAGCAGACAATAACTTCAAACTTAGCAGACAATAAGGAAAGTGATTCAGAGCTATGGTTTCAATGCATACCCAGCTCGAGTGAGAATATATTGCAAGGAGCACCATCTAGCGAGAACCAGAAGTACTATTAGACCAATATGGCGATTGAAGACTACGGAGGCTACGGGTACTATACCAAAGTGGAAAATAACTGATTTAGAGTACACGGATACTAAATTTAACAACTGTTATCGCAACCTGCGATTTTTACTAGTTCCTCTGCAAAAGTTTCTAATAAGACATGCCATACTTTAACTTTTAAACACCCGGACCGAATTGCAAAGAACGGCCGTCACTGCCTACCGAAAATGCTGATTAAGCCAAGGTTAGGTATCAGTATTTTCGGTAGGCAGTGACTTTTGTGGTCAGTATGTTTGGATTCGTATCTACCAAAATATGAGGAAAACCATTCTGTTGGTTGCCCCTGTGCTTTGTCACTGTCAGGTCGGAGCCCAAGCGAGGCCACCGACACAGTCTGTGGAAACGAGCTTACGAAGACTTGCCAGTGGGTCTGATCAGGTCAATGGAGGTAAACCCTAGAGCAAATTGGACTTAGTGTTGATCTTCTTGGTACTGGTATTAACGTTGGACACAAATACTCACCCTATTGCTTTTCGACATGTTGTATTAGTTGTAGAACACAACAGAAGTTTCACATTCTGACACACCATGCAGACATCTGCATGCAGGTTGTTTTCACTGGTTACCGTCCAAAATGGCAAAACTGTCGTCTGGTACAGTCGTTATAGCGCTTATATCCAAGGGAACAGTAATAACTAGAAAAGAAGATTTGCGTCAAAGCAAATCTGTCTGTGTGCCTTCAAAAGTTGTAAATATTACATGCTACAACTTTTGTCCTTTGGTACTTCACAATCCATTAAGCTTATGGCTGGATGAAAATTTCAAAGTCCAAATGATCTTGACCTTTACAGGTTACATGTAAATTGCAACAATGTACAGTGTTACAATACCCACAATTTTGAAGTCCAACATGATTAGAACTGGGTGGAAATTGGCCGAGTCATGGCTAGGTGAAACTTTCAAAGGTCCAAATAACATTGACCTTTGACCTTTAGGGGTCACATGTAAGTTTCAAAATGTGCAGAGTTACAATAGCTACAATTTGAGGCCAACATGATCAAAATTGGATAAAAATTGACCAAGTTATGGCTAGAAGAAGGCCACTATCGAAAGTGGCCTTTGACCTTGAAATGACCTTCAGATGACCTCTACCTGAGGTGAACCTTGACCTTTAAAATGACATTTTGACCTAAAATTGGCCTTTGACCTTGACATAACCTTGACATTTCAGATGACCTCTGCTTTGCTATGATCGAACTCCTATATACTTGGGACCACATCTACTATAGTATATAAGATATTGAACATTTAAAACTTTAATTAGCCCTCATTTGCATAATTTTGAAAAGCATGACCTCTCATTTTAAAAAGGCCAGACTTCGTCTATAGAAGTATAATTGTGCCAAGTTTGAAGTGTTCACATATAATACTTTTCAAATGAAATGTCGGACAAATTTGCCTGTAAACAAAGAAAGAAATAAAGAATTCCTAGAAAAACAATATGTGTGTGTTGGCACACAGACATAATGAAAGAATGACAAATAAATAATGGAGAATGGGGGAGACCACATCTACTATAGTATATAAGATATTGAACATTTAAAACTTTAATTAGCCCTCATTTGCATAATTTTGAAAAGCATGACCTCTCATTTTAAAAAGGCCAGACTTCAACTATAGAAGTATAATTGTGCCAAGTTTGAAATTTTCACATATAATACTTTTCAAATGAAATGTCGGACAAATTTGCCAGTAAACAAAGAAAGAAATAAAGAATTCCTAGAAAAACAATATGTGTGTGTTGGCACACAGAGATAATGAAAGAATGACAAATAAATAATGGAGAATGGGGGAGAAGGGTCAACCATCTTTTGGAAACAGGTTAATCGGCGTAAACAGAATAAAGAACAGGAAATCACACATAGAGGGAAAGGAACAGATAACAAAGAAGAACTAGAAAAGATGATTTGCTGCATAGCAAATCAGTGTGTGTGTCTTCAAAGCATATTGGTATGGCAATGTACAACTCTTCTATAACACAGGAGTACAAGTTGGAATGGCATCCCTATCTATTATAGCTTTGAAGTTATTCAAGAATTAAAATTTCTAATGGTGCTATTTAGCATAATTTAAATTGCTACAACTCTTGTTTTAGATTCATTTTATGCGCAATGGTCAACAACCCCCTGGTAGAAGTTGAAATGACAGCTCTAGCTACGCTTGTTTTGAAGATATTCAAGTTTTAAAATTTCAAATGCTGCTAATTAGCATAATTTAAATTGCTACAACTTTCGTTTTAGATGCATTACATGCGCACTGGTCAGTAACCCCCTAGTATAAGTTGAAATGACATCTCTATCTGTATTAGTTTTGCAGATAGTCAAGTTTTAAAATTTCAAATGCCCCTAATTTGCATATTTTTAGACATCTTCATTCCTCTGTATAAAGCGGTCAAAGTCCTTGTATGGAGGTACAATCGTGCAACCAAATCGGATGAAAATTGACCAAGTTATGACAAGATGAAACTTTCGAAGGGCCAAATGACCTTGACCTTTGCCTTTTTGAGGTTACATGTTTTATAAAAATGTCCAGTGTAGCAATACCTACAATTTGATTCAATATGATAAGAATTGGATGGAGATTGGCCAAGTTATGACTGCATGAAACTTTCAAAGGTCCACATGACCTTGACCTTTGAACTTCACATGTACATTAAAAAAAATGTGCAGTGTTACAATAGCTACAATTTGAGCCCAACATGATCAAAATTGGATAAAAATTTACCAAGTTATGGCTAGAAGAAAGCCACCATCGAAAGTGGCCTTTGACTTTGAAATGACCTTTGACCTTGAGATGACCTCTACCTGAAGTGAAACTTGACCTCAAAATGACATGTTGGTTTAAAATTGACCTTTGACCTTGACATGACCTTTGACCTTGACATGACTTGACATTTGAGATGACCTTTACCTTGCTATGATCGAACTCCTATACACTCGGAACCACAGCTACTATAGTATATAAGATATTGAACATTTAAAACTTTAATTAGCCCTCATTTGCATAATTTTGAAAAGCATGACCTCTCATTATAAAAAGGCCAGACTTTATCCATAGAAGTATAATTGTGCCGAGTTTGGAGTTTCTACATATAATACTTTTCAAATGAAATGTCGGACAAATTTGCCAGTAAAGAAAGAAAGAAAGATGAAAGAAAGAAATAAAGAATTCCTAGAAAAACAGAAAAGTGTGTGTTGATGCACACACTTTAACTAGAAAAGATTTGCTTCAAAGCAAATCTGTCTGTGTGCCTTCAAAAGTTTTAAGTATTAAACGCTACAACTTTTATCCTTTGGTACTTCACATTACATTAAGCTTATGGCTGGATGCAAATTTCAAAGTCCAAATGACCTTGACCTTTGACCTTTACAGGTCACATGTGAATTGCGCAGTGTTACAATTCCCACAATTTAAGCCCAACATGAACCAAATCGGATGAAAATTGACCAAGTTATGGCAAGATGAAACTTTCAAAGGGCCAAATGACCTTGACCTTTACCTTTGAGCTTACATGTTCTTATGAAAATGTGCAGTGTTGCAATACTTACAGTTTGAGTTAACATGATTAGCATTGGATGAAAATTGGCCAAGTTATGACTGGGTGAAACTTTCAAAGGTCTAAAGGCTTGGACTTCTGGGGGAAATTCAGAATGGATTCAGACCAGGCAGAAGGGTAGGTGATCACATCTTTACATTGACGCAGGTATTAGAATTGGCAAGGCAGAAGCAGAAGAGAGTCTTCATGGGTTTCTAAGATGTGAGGAAAGCTTATGACAGGGTATGAAGAGATGCCCTGTGGGAAAAACTAAGTGGACTAGGATTTGGTGGGAACTTTCTAGAAATTCTGAAAGCATTGTATAAAGATGTAGACTGTGCACTTTCAAGGAAGAAGTAGAGAATGCACACTTGGATATAGGTCTAAAGCAGGGATGTGCGCTGTCCCCGATTTTGTTTGCCCTTTATATTAAGGAGTTGAGAGACCAGTTAATGGAGTGTAATAAGGGAATAAAAGTAGGCAACGTGAAAATCCCAGGTCTATTTTTTGCAGATGACATTGTACTCATGACAGAGTCCCAGAAAGAACTGCAAGAGATGCTGAACATAGCAGCAAAATACGGGAATAAATTCAGGTTAGAATTTAGTAAGGATAAGAGTAAAGTGATGACTCTTGTGAAGAAACCAGATGGGAATAAAAAATGGAGAATTGGGCAGTTCCAAATTCCAGAAATTAGGGAACAGTTAATTGAAATAGGGGAGGTTGATGAGTATGAATACCTACTAAATGATAAAAACAACAGGTAAAGGCATGTTCAGGTATCAGGTGGAGAAGATTAAACAAAGTGAATCATACAAAAGGAATGATTAAAGCTACTGCACTGAACAGTTTCAACAGAGCATACACAGCAAGGGTATTATGGGATAGAGTTGCAATACCAGGGATGATATATGGCTTAGATGTGATTTCAATAAGTGAGGAGATATCCAGGGAAAGGAAAAAGCACAGAATGAGAAAGGGAAATGGATACTGGGAGCACCACCATGTGCAGCAACAGAAGCAGTCCTTGGAGGGTTAGGATGGAATAAAATCACAGACAGAATTGCCGAAGCAAAGCTTAAGTACTGGGGGGTATTTACAAGCAGTAAATGAAGACAGGTGGTACAGGAAGGTTTACAATGAAGTAGTCAAGGACGAACAAGATGGGTCAAAGATATAAATAAGTTGGGAGAGAGATACGAATTGAAAGGATATGATGAGGTTGATGACTGGAAAGTGTATATAGGTAGGACTGTTACAGAGGGCTGGAAGGAAGACTGGAAAAGAGGAGTCAGGGAAAAGAGTACATTAAAAGCATACAAGGTACTAGAAAAGCCAAAGAAAAGCGTGTGTTGGGATGGAGGGAAGGGATCCAGACTTCTTTTTCAAAGTAGGGCAGAGGTGATCAATCTAGAAAAGAGAAAACAGAAGTGGACAACAGGTAGTAATGGTAAATGTAAGGTATGTAGACAAGAGGCAGATTATACAGTGGATCACTGGCTGTTGTGGTGTGATGCATATAGAGATACGAGAATTTTTCAGAAAGTGGCACAGGAAAGACTATAATAACAAGGGTCTAGAAGAGGTTCAGTGTTTAGAGGAAGAGGAACGTGTAGCATGGGTTTTAGGTTTGAAGGGTGGCTTTCTGGGAGGCAGGAAAGGCACTAAAAGTGTACAGGAGTACTTGGTAGGGTGCTGGGAGAAAAGAAATGAATTGATAGGGCTTGATAGCAACAGGTTGAATTAGAATTTCAGAGTGCAGGGAGGTGAGGGAATTGTGGTAGCCCTTATGAGGGCTCCCATGGGGTCCCCCATGGGAAATACCTGAGCCTTAGAGGCGGGGGATAGGGTGTATGAGGGAAGGTTTTTCTGTCTTTTTTTTGGGGGGGGGGGGGGCACTACAAGCCATGAGTGTTGGGGGATATATCCAGGGCCAGGGGCCCACCACAGCTGTGAGAGAGTGTGTAGTGGACTCTTTGCTCCTGGTAAACATGGCAGCATGAACTGATTAGGATAACCATGGTTTCCTCCATCTCATCTATATTTCCTTTCTTTTCTTTCCTTTTTCCTAGGCCACCTGTGTCACACAGGACGGCGGCGCATAAGTGGAGAGCCACAGTAATATTATTCTAATATTATTATCAATCATTTGTGGGCCTCCACCAGGGCCTTGATAAGTATGACTGTTTCCCGCTGCACACTTTTATATTCTACCGACTTCACCTTTATTTTATTATTTAAAAGATTGTTTTCTTTTACTTCACTTTTTAGGACTCCGATCTACTGATACCAATGGCATTTTCTTCCTGATATTGAAAAATAGGCACAACAGAGTCTGAGTGGTACCTGTTGAATATGTGACCACTATTGTGAAACAGCACCTAATTGGCTCAGTTTGTGACTACATACTGGAGCTGAACATTGATGTGTCTATTATTTACAATTTTGTCTGTAATTTACCACCATCTGCTGTATATAATTCAAGCTGGTGGCAGTGTTGGTCACATACAGCGGCTATTAATATTATAGGTCTACTGTACTGAACCATGCATGCTGAGGATTAAGCCATAGACTAGGCCCTATTCTTCCACGACTGCATAAACTAGAGTGGTGCAGCCAACATACATATGTATAAGGGTATAGTAGATAGTCAATACATGAGCAGAGAACAATATCACGGTACTTATGTCTGTTTTATTCAAACACAAATTTCTACAACAAATAACATGCAGTATCGATGCCACAGCTAGATTTTCTCCGTTAACTTTCCCACTTGAGTTACAGACTGAAGTTGAGTCAGAGTAAATGTGAAGTAAAGGTTGGCTCAAGGCTCCCTGCTGAGTTCTGCTAAAATTTCTTAGATCTTTTGCTAGTGTGGCTAGCTTCTTCAGAGGACAGGAATGTTGGCAGGCAGCTCTGGTTCTCTCTACCCTGGGTACTGGTGGGTATGTTTCTGATTGGTCGGCAAAGTTGGTGAACAGGGTTCTAATGTAGGGTCTGTGTTTCTTTATAGTTATTGGTTGGTGTCAGGGTGTGGGAGGCAGTTTCCGGTTCCGTTGACCTCAGCACCTTAGGCTGAGGTGCCTAAGCCTCCTTCTTTCCTCTCAGAGTCACAGTAACTTTTGATCACAATCAAAAAGTGACATTAACCATGTTAATGGGAACTAGGGAAGATTTCCTTGAGTAACATTTTACTTTGTATCTGCAGCAAAGCCAAATTTCTGAAATTGCTTTAGCTTCTGCGGATTATCAGAATAATTGTAGGCTCTCCATGTGGCTCTGGCCGTGGAGGAAGAAAGTTTCCTCCTTCATGCTCTGGCTATTGTACTTTTGAGGATATGAAAACATAAACTTAAAATATCCATACTGAAGATATCAATTGTAAATTCCAGACAGTACATTATGTGCAAGGTGAATAAAACATCTCTACAACAATTAGAGTGTCATCTCGAATACAAATTAAGATGTTGAACAAACTGCACATGAACAATCAACATTGTATTACTTACCTGGTAACCAGTCTCGAAAATCATTCCATCTACAGAATTCCAGATGTGTTATTCATAAAGAAATCACTTTTACCAAGGGAATTTTCAATCAATGAGGCTATATCTGCCTTTGTAAATTGTTGTTATATTACACTTTATATCCTGGAAAGTAATAAAAGTAACCATGTGAGCATAATTTTTAATGAAACTTTTGGTCAACATGCGTCAGACTTACCTTGATCACAAACATGTTGGTCTAGTAGTTGACACAGCATCTGTACCTGTACTTGTGAAGGTTTTTTAGATAAAACATTTGAAATATTTCAAATTTTGTGCATTTGCATCGTTTGAACACCCTGAATATATGTTAGGTCTTTATTGTATCAACTGTGTAAGTAAACAATAAATGGTAGAACTATTTGCACCAGGTTCACCTGACCCAGTGTTTAATTCTTGTATCTGCCATTTTGCAGTGTGTGTGGTGGACAAGGCATTCAAACAAGGATTTTTGTCTCCTAAGCTATATTGCTAAAATGGCAGAATTCTTAGTTCATGCCCAGTATAGACATACATGCATATTTACATGCCACATTCATGCATGCATACATACATCACAATGGAGAGCCTCCAGATAAGAGTTCTTGTAATATTAGGCAATTCAGTTTATTATAAATCTGTATCTTTATAGCAATGCAGACCTGTTCAAAAGCTTGATCTTTATTATACAGGGCCTTCTGTGTCAGTGATATACATGCACATGATCAGTTACACGATACAACCTACATTGACAATTTAAAACAGGCTATGCAAGGAATCCATAATTGAATGAAATGTAGTTCATAAATGAATGTAAGTGCACGTACATCTAATTCTTTTGAAACATAGAATGCAGGTCTATTCTCTGCCATTTGGGCAATGCAAGACAATTGTCATGTATTATAAATGCCACTAATTTAATTTCAAATAACACTAGTAAACCTGTATTTAATTGAAGTCTATAAATTTTAATATAATTAACAAAGACAACACATCTTCCAGGTTTTTTAATTTTTACTTCACAAAATGACTTGGAATACAATGTGAGCAGCTGCACAATCAATTTTGGCCCACAATGGCTGACAGTGCCATAGTTAAACAGTACGACTGAAACTGTGTAAGCCAACAACAGGCACACATATAAAGATGTATAACATGCAATACAGAACCCAGTACATAGACAGTCTGGTAGGAAAGATGTGTAGATACATTGACCCTTTCACCCTTAAACCAGACAAAACTGGCTGGTGGTCAAATGTCCTCTGCTTCAGTGTTTTCAACAGTAATGAAAAACAATTATGACTGAGAACTGTAGATGAGCCCTATCAAGATCAGATGTCTAGGAAAGTTGTTGACTCAAGTGTCAATTCAAGGGGGAAAGGGTTAAACTCCTCATCATATAGTAGATTTTGAGGATGTTGGTGATAGGATCAGCAAGTGACCTAAGATATTTGCCCATAGATTAACCCTTTCCCCATTGAATTAACATTTGGGTCAACAACTTTCCTTGGCATGAGTAGTTGGGCACTAAGTGCCCAACTCATGCCAAGGAAAGTTGTTGACCTAGGGCATGTGATCTTGATAGGGCTCATCTACAGTTCTCAGTCAAAATTCTTTTTAATTACTGTTGAAATTAGTTGAAAACACTGAAACAGACGACATTTGACCACCAGGGGTTTAAGGGGGAAAGAGTTAAGCCCAGATGCACGTTTCTGAATGCACAAAATATGGCTTGTTTATGTGGAATATTTTGATTTGAATACCCTTTGCCCCCCCCCCCCCCCCCCCCCCCCCGGACTGACTAAAACTGCATGGTGGTCACATATTGCTTTCCTTGCATGGGTTGGTTGCTGGTACCGAACCCATGCAAGGAAGGCTTTTGACTCAGTTGTAAAATCAGCCTTAATTCAAGAGGAAAAGGCCAAACATAACTGATGTACTGAACGATCACATTTATGGCATTAATAAAAATTATGTACAACTTACATGCTAATAATTGAAACATTTCTGGATATATATATATGCATGCATCAGCAAAAATATAAGATATAAATTAAATCAGAAAACATGTTATCACCTCTGTGCATCATATGAACAGGGACTTCATGATGCTCTTGCCTGTTTTTTGTTGTTTTTCCTTTTGCACCTGGAGCTGAACACCTTATTGTAGTTACATGTATGTATTACTGTACCTCAGGTGGAAATTTAGTCTTGTGATTGGCTTTCCCTGTGGCCTGCTGGTCATTTTGCCACAGGCGGCAGCACTGCATGTGTGACCAAGGACCCTACAGAGAAGGAGGGAAACTTTCTTCAGCCACATAATAATTGTTGGGCTACCATTCATTTCCTTTGTGTTCATCATTTAATAGAAAATATTACCAATATTATGACCAGACATAGTCATGATAGTGGCCCATCTGTTTTGCAAGATACTGTGCTTCAATGTTTCTTTTTTCCTCTGATCCATAGGTATGTATTCATTTTAAACTCCCCTGGTGATATTTATAAGTAAAATTACAATATTCTTGCAGGGGAATTGTGTCACTTTACTTGTGCAAGATCCATCATGATTTTGTAATTTATGTGGCCAACAGACCCCATAATAGTACTTGCAAAAAGGAAGGTTAGTTCCCTACAAAATTGTATTATACAGTAGTACCTACTGTGTGTGACCACTCTTCTCCCAAGAAAAGGTGGTCACATACAACAGGTAAATTTTACAAAGAAATTGGATCTTGTGGTCCCAGAAATGTGGCTAGAAACAACAGGTGGTCTCTCATGGCAGTGGTCACATATAGCAGGTACTACTGTATAACCAAGTAGAGGTCTGCTGAATGAAAAATGAACACTCTGATTTTATTCCACATCCCCATATTTGACTGCACAGACATTCTTCCCCCAAAACCACTCTGGGAGAGATTCATAATGTAGCTGACAATGTTTGTAAACATTGCAGTTCGGGGAATCATGCAGTAGATTCGCACAAGAAATGTCTTTGTGGAAGGCTTAAACATAAACATAAAATGTCCAAAAGACAAAATTAGTACGTTTACAAACAGTACAAAGCACAAAATGGAGAGTCCCTGCACAAAACACAAGCCTTGGTTTCTCCTTCTCTCCAGGCTCCTTGGTGTAACCCAAACTTGTCAGCAGGTGTGAATGTTTGACAGTCTACCCAGTGCATATACAGTTCTGCCTGCCCACGCATGCAAGGGCACCATATGTATACTGTGGCTGATCTATCAGCTGTTTATATCACTCGCAATGCAAGATCACATTGCTACTCAGGCTAACCACACATTTGCCTCCAAAGCAGTCCCAAGGTGCATGCTTTGTCTACTCCACTGGGGTCTGCCCTTCTTTGACAAGGTCACTGTTTTAGCATTGGAAAAGTGACCCAGTTTCTGATTGGTTGAGTATGGTTACTATGGTAACAGGCTTCAGTACACTGGAGACCAGAGGCTGCTACTGGTCTAGGTGATGATAAACTTCCTGATTGGTGTTTCAGTCTGGAGGCAGAGTCATAGTTTAATTTTGTTTCAGTTATTATAAATAAAGTACTGCCAAAGAAGGCAGACCAAGTGTAGTAACACAGAAATTAGTCTGCTTTGTGGGCAAACCACCCATTCACATGTGCAATTCCTTTTGTTTTTACTTACAGAAAAGTCTATCTGCCAAATTAGACCACTTTCAATGTTAGAAAGAGTAATAGTAAGTAAATATAGCAGAATTCCCTATTTTTGCACATTTACTGTTATTTTCCACAAGGACCACTGTGCTTCAACACAGTGGGTACCATGGCTTGTCACACAGCTACTTCTACTATAAAAAATACTTCAGTCTACTGTAAGCTTTCCGTTTTTTGTCAAAACATTGTCTGCCATGCAGACCTCACTGTATACCAATGTTATAATAAGTGAGCACACAGCAAGTACTGTCTACCCTGTGGGTTTGTAAGTTTGAATATTTATGTATTATACCATTTGTTGGTCATAAATAAATGAGTTCTGAGTTCTGAGTATAACATTCAGTACAAGTAAAAGCAAGTTAAATGTCGATACACTGCATACATGTATTAATCATGACATGTTGTAGAAGTTTTGAAAGTCTGCTCATAAATAAATCTCAATAGTATTAACATGATAAAGAGCAATGTAAGCCTGACTGATACATGTATATTGTCTACAGGTATGCACTAATCATAACAAGTAGTATTAACTTTTAAGTTTAATCTCAATATCATTCAGATGAACCTAGCGTACAGGTTTCTGATAATGTAACTTTCGCCCATGCATACTAGTACATAATGTAAACCACTGTGATTTTAGCCTACTTTATCATGATCATATAAATCACAGTGATTTTAGCCTATTTTATCATGATCATATAAATCACTTCAATTTTAGCCTATTTTATCATGATCATACAAACCACTGTCATTTTGGTCCATGTTTTTGATTTATTTTGAATGCAGATCTAACTCACTTATTTCATCTTGTTTATACATAATAAAATACCACTCAAGCAAACATGTATATTATACAGCATTTAAAAATGGATTTTTCACATTCTTTTCTCAATAGTTGTACAGCTTACACGCCCATTGTAACAATTTTCAGGGTTAGAAATAAACCTCACCTGACAGGGTTGGGTCATTCTTTTATGTTGCAAGTGATCAAAACTGATGTAATAGCATCCTATGGAACTGTGAGTCGAGGCATTAAATGGTAAGATAAATGCATGTGGTGATAATATGTATTCTTTGTGGAGAAATACTGAAACCAAAACTTCACATATGTAGCAAATGGGTTATACAAGCATGTGGCTGTGCACATGGTAAATTAAGATGCAAGGCTTCTTGTGGGCTTGTTAAACATGTTAAATGTATAAAAAGCTAAAGTAATTGTATTAGCTATTGTAAATTGAATGAATCACAATATACATACACGGGAATGTTTTCAGGGCATGTATCCTGCCTCATTTATGCATGAAGTTGTATAACAATGATTTTGTCCAGTAAGATGAACTGACGCATGTAGATGTATCAATTATATACATACCCAGCTGCTAACAGCCACCATACTTCAACATACTGTCTGAGCACCAACATCCAAGCTAGCAAAGCATTGCAGATCTGAGCAAATCCCTTTTTGGGGGGGGGGGGGGGGGGGGGTTCAGTACGCTGGTACAGGTAATTATTTTTCTAGAGCACGCAGTATGGAAAATTAAAATCTTCCAAAATTTTGGATAGTATGAAGTACGTTAAACAAGAGGGCTTCCAGTACGCCAGTACGGTAAATAAAAAAGCCCCAGTACGCCAATACGGGAAACCCCTTACCGACCCTCTTTCTTGTGTGCAAATTTAATTCTATCCATAGGTCTGACAACCCCACTTGTTGCATAAAGCACAGCACACAGTATGTTTTCTGGCTATGCAGAATTGGAATATGGTTCCACATGCAAACATGGAGATAATAATACAAACGTCATTACAGCAACATTTGAAACATGCAGTAAAATAACATTTGGTTTATAACTTCAACAGGAACACACACCTGCTATTCCAAATCAAATCCGAAGAAAAAAATAGCTTACAATATATGCCAGAGTAAAATTTAATGAGTGAATTAATCTGGTCATTTTAACTAAAAAAATATATAATATCTAAAATTATGAAGTGAATGAATCACTTCAAAACAAGTCTATCAAAAAGGTGTACAATAAATTATAATTGACATTTTTTTCTCTGAAATCACAGCACTGTAAAAATCAACAATGCAAGTTTAACAAGTAACCAACTGAATATTACAATTAAAATATCCTTCATAAATGCAGTGGTACCAAATTAATTCATCTGCCAGGACTTGAACCATTGACCTCAAAACCAGCACCGACATATCAAGAATGAGAGGAGTCAAATACATTCATCCCAAATCCCTGACCCACAAAAAGGGTAAATTATTGTTGGTCAGTGATATCATAATGTACAGTTCATCGTGTGATTGATAGAATCAACCCATATGCACTATGCATAGAACTTCCCAAAAATGGTGACATGGACTTTATAAACAATAGTAACAATAGTTCCTGCCACACGTGGCCATCTTGAAGGCAAGAAAAAACTGGCACCCTTCAGTTGATCCTTTACCACAGGAACATTAACAAAGAAACTGACCAAAAGGTTCTGACTCAGTAATTCAACTTAACAGACACAGATATTGTGTAAATGTGCTGTGAAAATATCCCAAAAAGATAACTTCACACCAAAGCATCAGTTCTGCAACATGGTAAAAGTTACAAATATTCTGATTAAATCAGCTTGACAGAAAAAATGTAATATATTTTCTGAGGCTAGAACCAGTATTACAGTGTTACATACTGAGGATCTGCCACATTTTATGCTCCCTCAATTTTGTCAGTACATGAGGAAAAACTCACAGGAGACAAAAATTTAAACTTTTGTTTTAAATGAACACACGTGATCTGGGAATATTTACCAAAGCCATAGCACATCAACACGGCAATGGATCACATACACCAACAAATACATGAACTGATGATGTTATGATGCACAAAAGGGGCACTTTCGTCTGTGTCGGCACTTACTGCTGGTAATAATGATTTTTCAATATACAATGGTCATCAACTTGTTAACCAGCTTGTCCTGTTAATTACTAACAAATAAACCCTGTCTCTTAACTTCCCATTCCTCCAGCATGATATGCTAGCAGTTTGTAATTTGCCAAAGTTACACTACAAAAGTAGACCAAATTACATAAATTCCAACCAATAGCTTTGTAGGCCTGATAATAAATAGGGCAGCTGTATTTGAAACAGAAAACTTGTGTGATTTTCTCTCTGATGGATAATACAAGGTGTTTTCTAATACAGAATAAATTCTTTGGAACATGTGTCTCTCTTCGTTTGGGTCAACATCATGAGGCCCATGAGAAACGAGCTTGTCTCGACATAGTTGCAATGTTTGTAGGACTCGATGCTGTACGACAGGTGGAGGGTATTGCAGCAGTCCGCGATACACGTTGGAGATCTCGTTAAGGAAGATCTTGTTGCACAAAGCCTGAAAAACACAAAACAAAAATATACTTCCTGAGGGCCACCCAAATTTAATGTTTAACCTCTAAGGTTTGATTGTCGAAATAATTTTGATGACACAGGGAGACTTTAGTTTTTAACATTTATATCACAGTTTTTCAGGATTTACTGTTCCTTCCCCTATATAATATACATTAGTGAGAAAATAAGCAGCACTGGTAAGAAAAGTAACTATACTGCTGGGGGAAAAAAATGATGCCCCTCCCCCCCCTTCCATGTTCAACATGCATGTGTTATGAGGATGTGTGTGGGCAGTTTGTCTACTTTATTATACCATTGCTTTTCACATCTCTTTTGGGAGGAAATAGGAGTCCTTAAAGGGACCTTTTTAGTTGTTGGGAGCCTGCATGCATCAATAGCTGGTGTGACCACCATTCTAATGAAAGCATTGGATCTGCCCTAGCATGCTACTTGCAGCTTGGTGTTCTCAGCCGAGGGCAATTGATTCCACTGATCTGTGAGCCTCTGTGCTAGTTGGTCCAGGGTGACTGCAGGTTCTTCATACTTATCCCTGATTCGATGGCCAAGCACATCCCACAAATGCTTGCTGGTAGACAGGTCAGGAGAACGGGCTGGCTATGGCAACAATGGGGTATTGTGTTAAGCACTGTAGATACTGCATGCTGACTCAAGCAGTGTGTGGCTGTGCTTTATCCTGTTGAAACAGTAGCCCTGGATATTGTTGGATCCATTCGTCTAAGCTATCCTGTTGATGTTACTGTACAAGCACAAATATTCCCGAGCATAAAATTTCCAGGTTTGATTGCCACTTACATAAAGCCCCGCCAGTACTTTCGGACCTGTATTCACTATCTGGGCAACCTTCTCCCCTGAGCTCCATCTTTCACTCAGCAGGAGCACTTGGCAGGTCCAACTAGTGCTGCGACTTAATTCCTAGCCTGGGAGCGACTTCAATGTCTGATACAAAATTCCTATTCTGGGGCCCACTGCTGCCTACAACTGGTAACTGTACGGCGTTGTATTTACATTGTCAGGTAATGCTCACTCTGGAAAAGTCCCATTATATGTTATACATTACATTTATTTGACAAGTTAACCTTCCCTTAACACCAATCACACATATATTTTGGATACTACCTCTTCAAAATATCCAATTGGCCAACCCACAGGCACGTGGCTGTAATTTTGAAAATTGTGTATTCTGCACCCGTCAGTTTGTAAATGAGGATCGTATTGGGACAATCTTGAGGTTTTTGTAATATATGATACCAAAAGTCTATATTTTGCAAATATTTCAGAGCACCAATAATGATATATGCTGTGGCCGCAATTAACTTTGATATCCAAATCAAATTTATTTTTGTGTGACTGTCCCACAATGCATTGCACCATGTTCAAAATGGCGTGTGCTCACCAACTGATTTGCTGGCTCACATTTTGATTTGTAACGATAACTGCTTCAGAGGCAAACAAGCAGACTGATCAAAGTTAAGTTATGTTAAACTAGTAGGACAGCGCCTTGGCCATTCACGTGTGAGAGTTTTTTTAGAAGCCTAGGTGGATCTAGAAGACAGATGTAGGGTTCACAGCCATGGGACTATTCAAAAACAGTAAAAAGGAGCGAACAACTCCTAGTTATCCAGAAAAAATAACACAAGTCGAGAAGCGTGTTGAATCTGAATAAAGAAAAATCTAGGGCAGCCTCCCCCGATGCATTTTGGGCCCCAAGTGGCCCTTCTTCAGGGGATGGGAGGCTGCTAGACCAGACATAAAAATTTCAAAAATCACTGGAG
>OZ026624.1:75700370-75729370 GCA_964020975.1 Hermodice carunculata
CGTGACCATTAAAACAACCCAGTAGAGACACAACAAAGGTTCATGTCCACCAAGTTTGAAGTGAATCTGGTTGACGGTTTTGGAGAAGAAGTAGAAAATGTAAACTGGACGGACAGACAATGGAGCATCCTATAAGCTCAGCCCACTGACAAGTCAGTTTAGCTAAAATACTTCAGTTCCCCCCCCCCCCCCCCACTGTATGCCTGGTCATCATTTTTCTTTTTTTTTTGCACACTGCTATCCATTTGCTTCATAGTCTATATTCTGCTCTGATCGAGGTATGTTGATTTTCCCTCCCCCCTTTTTACTGGTATGATCACAAGCGGTCCAAGACACTGATGAGTGGCCAAAGCCCTATTGATGCCATAAATAAAGACATGTCCTTCTTTGATCCTATGTGAGGAGAAATGAGTAAGCAATGTCCCTCTGTGGACCACTCCTTGCACTGAAGCAAACTGTGAAACTGCAATCCCATCTTGTTCAAGCAGTGCCATTTGCAAACAATGTTACTAGGATCAAGGTGATAGCGCTTTCGGGTCATGTGGCTAATCCGCTTTTGAGTCCCCTGTGAAGCTGTCACTGTCGTGTGGGAAACCACAGTGACAAGCTGGCAAGTGTGGCTGCCTTTGATGTCATGCAGGTGAGTAATTGTTTTTAAGCCAATAAATCTCATTGTATGTTGGAAATTATACATTAAAATTGTTGATAGACATGTCTTCTATTTACTGCAACCAAAATTGACCAAGGTTGGAGAATAGTATTGTCTTTATGGCCAACAATATGGAAAAAATTAAAGGCCTCAAATCTTTCAATGCCGATTTTCTCAGAATGAAATTTTCTGCTTATCAATCAATTTTGTAGACAGCATCAATTAAAAGCTAATTGATTAATCCAGTTCAAATAATCATCTTTTGAAAGGTAAATATATTACATAGGATTCATATTTTTTTTCTGTCAGAAGCCTCCTTCTGGGATTTTTAATCTCACAAAATGAATCAACTATTGACACTTAAAATGATGATCAAAGAATTCAGTTTTTGTAATTGTGAATTTTATTTGTAAACAGAACATATGGTTCCTGCATATTGGTCCATACACTTGTACTTTAATTTAACATATATGTAATACACCTTTTCGTCAATTATTTTTAAAGAAATGCTGACAAAATGTGTTATTTAATACCCTCTTGTAAACCAGCTTATATAATCCTTGAAAATTATTGAATCGGTGTGAATCTTGCTTCTAAACAAATTGAGATATCTGTGCAATAAATAAAATGCATGGTTTTGTGGGTGAAATGTGAAACATAGTTCATCTATGCAACGCCAAAGTTGCGGAACAATTGTGCTTGGCTCAATCCCTTCTGATACCTTAAATGAATAGAACTCCTGCTTTTTACATCTTTCTGCAGGCTCACCCGACCCCAGACAATGCATTACTGCCAGACTAGTTTTCAATTTGGGAGATCTTCAGCTATTCAGGTCATTAAAATCACTGGATTTTTATGTCTTATGCTTTTTAGACAGTGCTCCACATGTTAAATCAATAGGACTCCTGCTTCCTACACCATTTTAAAGCAAACCCTGCCACTTTCTGTAGAATGTTCCTTGGAACCTCTGTGACTCACTGAATTTCTGGGTTCACCTCTGCCCTATGACTTCACCCAAGTCATGAAAGCATTAAAATATCATGATATCCCTGGCAAGCTCTCCTCCCCACAAAGTCACAATTATGATCATATCTCCACTCCCCGACAATGAATTACTGCCTGAATGGAGTATGACCACAACGCATTCTTGAAATAAGAGGCACTGTCCCAAATGTACATGTAAGCTACACATACCTGTAAGTTTGTGTTGGTCCGCCTGTCACTACACAGCCCAGATTCCATGTGACACCAACCCCAACAGTCAAAGAAATTACAGTCCGAGTGTTTGGTACAATTCACGGGTGAACTGAGATCCATGCGTAACTTGCTCATAAAAATGGCCATATCTACATCAATAGCTTTCAACAATGGCTTCTCCCCATAATACACTCTCCCAAAGTTGTCCCCCTTCATATCGCAGAAGTTAAGAGTCTCATTGTAGTCATCCTGGAATGTCTGCAGCAGGTCCAGCAACCCAAGTGCAATATTCACACGATCTGTCCAACTGGACATATCCCCCTTCAGTCCAGCAAGTTCCATAACGCCGGGACTCAGTATTTTCCCTGAAGGTGCATACTCTGTTGCATAGACATGGCCACATGTGCCATAAATGGTGGGGAAGTGTTTTGACTTTTGGAAGTATTTCATCAACAGATACTCGTCTTGTTGCGTTAGACTCCACAGACTGCGTAACGCAACATAGAAAGCATCCTTATAGTGTCTGTCCTGAACTCTTAGAAATTTTTCAAAGTCCAGTGACCAGAGATGACTGAGCAATTGGTTATTGTCTTCAGGTGGAACAAATGCCAGATTGAATGCAACTGAGTCTCTGACCATGCCTACAAAGTCTTTGAGGGATGGTAACTCCAGTCCATGGGAGCCCACAAACCCTATACTGTCATAATCCTTCATGAAAGCATTTTTAGACTTGAGGATGATGGTTCTGTCCAGCCATCTAGCCTTCAAAATTTTTTTGCCATCACGGTAATTGAGACAATTGATAATCTGTATGTCTTTTGTTGTGCACAAGGCGTCACAAAGATTCCCAGCCACTTCACCGTTGTTGTATTCTTTGCACTACAAAAATCAAATATAATAAAATCAAATGGATCAAATCAACACCTTGGAATATAATGAAATCTGTTTTGAGAGACCACTGTAAGGAAAAACCACTGCCTTTTCAGACCATGTCCCTTTTGCCACCTTTCTCATGTTATTGCATCTCTATTGAGAGACCACCTGCCTTATGTGACCACTTTTTGGTCTGCCCTAGTGGCAGTCTCTCAAAACAGGCTTTACTGTGTATGAAGACAGGAATTTGCCAAAACATTCAAAACCCAATGATTTCCTACTCAAGGAAGCCTCTACAACCACACGTGACAATCAGCTACTAAAACATCCCACATCTAAAATCAATGGGCCAATTTTAAAACCACAGTCATATGACAGTACGTTTTGCTTAAAGAACAATATTCATACACTTTAACACTTTCTTCTTGAATTAAGTCTGAGTTTAACCCATTCATGGTAATAGTACAACTGAGTCAATAGTTTTCCTTGTTGTGGGTTGGGAAAATTGTGTCCAACCCACAAAAAGGCCAGCTATTAACCGCTATTGACCAGGCATGCCATCATGGTTGGTCTTACATACAAATCTCAACAAAAATGCTTTTCAATAACAAGAAATTAAATTAAAAACAACAGTTTACATCCCAGTGCTTTTGGGAGATTTGAGTGGGAAGGGGTTAAGAGGAGTCCACAGCTTTATTCTTGGCATGGACTAAGTGCCCAACCTGTGCCAGGGAAAGCCATTAACCTGGGGAATGTTAAAGGTCTAACCTACAGTATTATCTTCCATCAACCTTGTTTCAATTACTGTTGAACTTAGTCAAACACACAGAAGCACATAACCTTTAATTGACATCAACCGGTCTTGGTTGGTCTAACAGGGAATGAGTTAAAAGCATGCTTCTGTGACAATGCATGGGATGCTGCAACTATACAAAAAGAGGATTCTAAAGGAAAATGCTGACTTGAAAAAACAGCCATTCCCATTGTAACAAGTTTCCCATTAACAGACCTGACTGTACCTGATACTTCAACTGAAAACCATAATTAGTGCAAGAGTAATTTGAGTGAACACAAATTACCAGATCTTGGATCATCTTCTTGGTGATTTTGTCTGAACAGCGCATGTCTTTAAAGGTACTCTGTACTTTGTGGCTCACATACAGCAGGATGAGGATTGTGAGTGCCACGCCCACCAGCACTAGTTTCTTCTTCCATCGTATAACCCTCATCCTTTGCCATATCCTCAAGCTATACCGCGGATGAAGCTCTCTTTGACAGGGATGTTCTGCAGTGCATACAAGGTACGGAGCTGTGCTATCTGCAATGAGAGGGTTGTAAAGGCTCACCAGCATTATATGTGATCAGTCATTTATTTATTTTTTGTAAACTGTGAATTTAAACAAATATTTATCCTGAACCATCATCTGATAACTTGCTTGTGATGACTTGGTTTTTGAATAAACTGTAAACATGGTAAAAAAACCTGTAAAAATGGCTGGGCGAAATTTAATCCGGTTAACGACTTTTGATTCTGTAATGTCTGAACTGCAAAAACAATTCACTGATTTTCAAAATTTTGCTTCGTTCTTTTTCTATGAAATGAAGAAAATGAAAATCCTGGAAATCAAATGGAAAATTGAAATCTCAAACTTTGAGGATGGATAACAGAAAAACTTAACCAAACAAAAAAAACAAAATCACAGGATCATTTTTTGTTGCCAATATGTCAGGATTAAGATGCAAGTGTGATTATGATTTTATCACAAATAATTAGTGACTTATATGGACATTTATGGGGTGGATGCTTTGCGGTCAACTTTCAATTGTTTATTCAACAATTAACATCACAGACACCCAAATACGGGACATACAAATTCTTTGGAGTATGACAATGACACACATGTATGATCTGTTATCCTAATGCAAATACATTTCAAGCTAGGATTCAATAAAGTGGTATTAATTTTTGGTGTCTTACCTGTCTTTAAAGTGCTAATCACGGCTATAGCCGTTTTACCATTAAACATATAATGGTTAAAAGATTCAAATTCCTCATGAAGATACCTGTCATTCAAATACCAACAAGCCTAGTCTAAAGCAAAAAGTAGTCTTAGTCAACAGCTTTCCTTGGGACACTTTGTGCACAAAGTACTTCAAGGAAAGCTGCTGACTCAGTCTTAAATCAGCGCTTTAAGGGTTAAAGGGGAACTAATATATGTCACTTGTTGGTGCATGCCAAAGTTGCACAGATCACCCTTGCATCTTCCTGACTGACAAAGTTCAAGGCATCTGAGTGAGGGCCAAATGTGTATTGAAATTACTTGTTCTAATTGAAGTAGATGAATCTTCCAGCACCTTAAAATCCCTTTTCTCTTTTTTTTTGTTTCAGACAGAAAGCACTAAATTAGAACGAAATAAGCTTATCTTATTATTCTTAACACCCAATGTACTTTTGAAATTTTTAGAATATGAGCCTCAAGTTCAGACACATGTTTTGAATATGGTAACAATATTTTCCCATAATTGATGGTAACAATTTAATACATTTATATTACTTAAGCATTTTCTGAGTTATAAGAGTGGGAGGGGGTGCTAAAGGGACCAGGCAAAGGATTGGCAGATGCTCACCAGCATAATTTATATTTATGAGTAAATATGACATAATGACCCGAAAACCTTCTAGTTGCCCTAGTCTCACAAGGTCATATGGTACATATACTACATCTCAGCAAAAACCTCTCCAGGCACTCTTGAAATATCATGGTAAGAAACAATGACTAAGCAGACAGATGTATGGACAACTTCAAATATTTGATTCCTATCCCCTTGAAAAAAAAAAAAAAACAAAACAAAACAAAAACAAAAAAACCCCACAACTTTCATCAATACTTTTGGAAGTTCAAGACAACATTTGTGACTCATGTCACTACCTCAGCATGAAGATGGATTGTTTACTTGCTGACGATAAGTAAGTAAGTAAGTAATTCTATTGACGACCATCAAAGTCAATTCTGACCTATTTGTCATACATGATAATTAATACATTCATTCAGAGCAATAGTTAATCAATGCAATACAATCATTTTAGAATAATATAAACAAGTAGTCAGATACAAGTGTTACCTTCAAACTGAATATAAATACATGTAACTAACAATAGCACCACTGACTAGTATTCTGTGGTCCTGTAATGTCACTATCAGCTATAGATATTTGGACAGATATAACAGAAACATCCAGTCAGATACAGGTAATACTACCACTACATCAGACAGGAACTCCTCAATGAAATAGAACCTCATATCCCAAACTTTGAAACCCTCTCCCTTCAGAGGGTTTGCCCCACAGAGTGGCTTCTTACTAAGATTAACCTATGTCACATTGATAAACCCACCTCATGTGAAACCCAAGTTAAAAATTCTATGGACCTACCCTTACAGCACATGGGCATTCTGCATGGTCCCTGCAGGTGACAGCAAGTCAAGTGACCATGAAAATTCCTGATGGAAAGTATGCAAGACCTTCACTCACAAGTGTGCTATTGATATCAGCAAATATTAAGAGACATCTATTTTTAAGTGACGTGTCTAGGCAAAATACAAACCTCTTATCTGACAAGCATGCCACAGGAAGCTGAACCCATACTATCCATATTATGTAAGGAGTGATGTATAAGGTGCAGTGTATGGCACCTGGCTTTGTGTTAGATATCTTATCTAACATCTTAACCCCTGGCTTGCCTCACACAGTGGCTTCTTATTAACATTAACCTATGACATGCTATTCTGGTAAGTTACATGCACACATCTGTCTCAAACTGTTCACTTTACTGTTACAAAAGGAAAGAAATTTACATGATGTGTGTGTGGGGGGGGGGGGGAGGGGGAGGGACAGGTTTAAGTAGGGAAGCTTAATTGTTATGAGGACTGAGTGAGTAGCTTTACTCAATGCTGTTATGACTCTGGGGAGCATTACTCTCAGATTACACGGGGGAGGGGGGGGGGATTGCTGATCAATTACCTTTATCAGTCTTGACAGCATTTAAAAAAGAAACAGACATTTGCAACACTGTGTTCTTTTTTGGTAATCTTTAATAGGAAAAAGTTGATGCTGATACAACAGCTTTAGGTCCCTCCTTTGATGTAAGAAGCTAGTCCCGGCACTTCACATTTTCAAAGTCTGTTCATTACCACCATCAAAAACTGTACATATTTTTGAGATGTTGTAATACTGACTTCAAATTTAATCCTTCCCTTCTAAAAACATCCCAAAGTGCCTGGATGCGCAAACATCATCTACTCACCCTTTTTTTCATGAATTTGATTTTTTTTATATCAAAATTTTGTACAAAGATTGCCAGATATATGTTCCACTGAATTATACACCTGATGTGAACAGCCTCTGGTGCACTCTGGCCACGCTTAATTTGACCTGGAAAGGCCAGATCAACACTTCAAAAATTTGTAACCAAAACTGGAAACATTGATTCTGTCATAGCCTTTAAATAAATACAGAAAGAAGGAACCAACTAACACAAGAGGTTGAGTTTTTTATGAGTGGAGCCCCCCCCCCCCCCCCCCCCCCCCCATCCCCGATGCATTTCGGCTCTCATTAGGGCCTTCATCCGGGTATGGGGGCTCAACGAGTAATCAATTTTTATTTTGTACATCAATAAAGAGGTTCCCATATTAACATAAATCTGTGATGACGACATAATAGGGTGTTGACGTCACGTTACATAGAGGTTGCAATGTCCTTGCGGATTTCCATTCCATGCATTCTTCCACTGGGTAATGACGTCACACTATGGGAACAACGTAACGTTATATTTATGAAAAATAATATGGGCTTCTTTTCAGTTCCATGGAGAGTCCAAAAATAGATGTGCGATACTAAATTGTCTTTTGAAGATGTTCAGGCTATAGCCTGTAGCCTTTTAATAATTTATTTTGGAATATTTTAACCATTTACACATTTCTTTAGTGAAATTCAAGAAACATTAACACTTGGCTAACTGGCTAATAAATGGTCAGAGAGGTCCCTGTCATACTTGACAGCCAATAAAGATATGATTTTTCTTCACTTTTAGATCATCAGATCCTAATTTTGAAATGCAAGGGTTTATCGTATTTGTCAATGCCTGGTAGCTCATACAGATGATCCTATATAGGAATCATGAATAATCACTTATAGAACCCAAACTGGACAGCATGTGGAAACACAACACAACATGCCCAGCTGAACACATCTCAAAGTTGAAGACCTGCACTTTTTTTAGGTCCCAAATATGTTACATGTACTTTAATAGGACAGCGCTGTTCAGCAAAGCATGAAGGTATCATACAATGTATAATACATGTACCTCCATGGGTGAAGCTTGAACACCTGTCATCTCCAACCCTGAATACCACATTTGGGTCAAAAACCCTCAAATGAACCTGTAAAGGCTGAACACATAAAAAAAGAGCAAAATTGTGCACAATTCCTTGTTCTCATGCTATTGTACCACATCACTTTTCATTTAACAATACTTAAACATTATACCACCACTTAGGGGTGGGGTGGGTATTAAGGGTTTCTTGGAATGTCACCCTTGGTGTCTGTAGGAATATTTTTAGTACATCCTTGGCAAAGCTACAGTAATCAAATAAAGCAGCACATCTGGAGATCAGGCTGAGTTCAAAGAAAGTGTACTCTCTGCTGCATTACACACAGATCCTACTCAGTGAGGTACATTTATGCTCAGTTATGTTTAATTTTGCAAGGGTCAGACATGACCTTTGTTTCAGGATTAACCACTTCTGTGGTTAGAAACACAATGTGGATTCATCAACAGTAGCACACTGTTATAGGTGTTACAGGAGTAACACATCTCAAGCACATATGTGTGTTGTGCCAGTTTATCTTTTCTTATTTTCACTGTGAACAAATAGCCAGATTCCTGTTTATTTGCTACAAGTTTAGTGGATACAGAATTGAATGTGAATAAAAAGAATGTATAAGTTTGTACATGCACTTGAGGAGTCTTTTTACAGGGAGTAAACATATTTTTCATCCGGCCATGACAGCGAGTCCCTTTCTGTATACTGTAAATTGCTTTAATTTCGCTGTATTCTTATTTTCGCTTATTTCGCTGATGGTACAAAACCGTGAAAATAAAAACACAGTGAAATAGTATTTTAACATTGTTTGAATAGGAATTATGTCCAAAATAGTGAAATTAAAAATACAGTGAAATTTCAAAAATAGAAAAACCGTGAAAATTTAAACATGCAAAAATAAAGCAATTTACAGTATCTCCCCCCCCTCCCCCCCTGCCAAACCTCTGAAGGTTGAACACCTGTTATCCCTGAAGATTTTATTTTGGTCCATCCCTGGGGCATTCAGGAGTTACATGTTTCAGGGTAACTGTTGTTGCACCCTTGGTGCTATGTCATGTGCACCAGCATAACAAATAAGGATTTTACTGGAATGCTTAACCTGCCAAAGTGACTTCATTTCTGAGCCAAATATCACAGAAATACATGCACCCATTCTTAGACAATAAACCTATATGTATATACATGTAGTTAATTGACCTCAAGGCTTTGCAGAATCTGCACTAAAGATGGAACTCTACATTCAAAGTTGCTGTAAAAACACAAGCGTTTTGGCTAAAAATGGGGGTGGGGGTGAAAATTTTGATAATTCTTGAAAAATATTCAACACATAATGTTCAGATTTGTGCTACTCTATTCTTAATACATATGCAGATCTGCAGAAAACATAGCAGGGATTTTTCATAACTGCATCTGTTTTTTGTTTGTTTGTTTTTTTTTACAATGGTGGTGCAAAAGTTGTAAAATGGATATTTTTGTCAAAATTTATAAAGTTGGTGGACTCTTCATTTAAAAAAAAAAATCGCTGATATGTTTTTGCTGTAAAGAAATTTTACAGTAAACCAGTTTTTATTTGATCAAAATTAGCTAATTATTTTAAGAGAAATTGCCACATGAAATGAACATTTTGTTGCAAATGCCTATTGTTTGTAGGCTAATCAAGATTCAAAGGTTGACACAGTCCATTGACTACCATGTTAGCATTACATATATTTCCTTGGTTTCTTCAGGTTGTATTGGGACTAGAAGTACCAATTTTGGAGAACTGATAAACAATATATGTATTTGTCCACCAAAATAACCTGAGATCTCAAAATGAACAATATTATCCAAAACCTGATGGACATTACTTTAAGGTAACTGTGAAAAATGTCAAATTTCAAACTGGAAAGTACTACAAAATTAAAGTTAACAACAGTTTCCCACAATTTTAAAACGATGAAACACCTCCATAGCATCAAACCGCAGCTGTTTTACCACAGTTCTCTTATATTTTTTTTTTTGGGGGGGGGGCTTTTTTTTCTTTTTTTACCTGAACTGAATAATTTTTCTTTCAAATTCATCAATTATTGTTCAAATTTTATTCTATTCTAAACTTGAGGTGTTTGCTACTCAAAAACGCTAAGCCCATAATTTATTGTATATGCTGACTCAGTACTTATACTGCATAACTGTGTTGATATGGCACTCGCACATAACTACCTCCATTGAATCATTCTTTTTGAGAATGGGGATTTGGTCGAGTGGATATGTGCCTTTCCCATTTCGGCTAGGCGACTGGTGCCAAAGGTTGCAGTTTTGAGTCCCACTCGTTCCGAACATAAAAAAATATTGCTTGCAATCAACTCACTGAGGATTCCTCCATGTTGAAAGTGAGGAAACAAGAGGTGACTTCATCAAGTAATGTTGTAAGGCTCAACAGATTACTTCACCCAGACATACTTTTACAGAGTCTCTAAATTTAGCTGGCATATCCTGGGGGCTGATGGTGCAGATCATGCCAGTGCACTGAGGGTGGTGATGGGGTTTTCTCTCATACGTATGCTTGCCCCTGGGTCATAATTTCAGTGACATTGACAACACATAGAGATGTTTACTAAGGACATATTAACCTGAGCTTCTTCTGCAATGCCCACTCAAAACTTCTTACGGAAAGATTGCATTGAAATATGAAGATCTACCAGTCGTTACTGTACATGTACTTACAAGCAGAAGATTGCATTGAAATATGAAGATCTGCGAGTAGTTACTGTATAAAAATTAATTTACAAGCAAAAGATTGCATTGAAATGTGAAGATCTGCCTGTAATTACTGTATAAAATTAATTTACAAGCAAAAGATTGCATTGAAATGTGAAGATCTGCAAGTAATAATATTACTGTATAAAATTAATTTACAAGCAAAAGATTGCATTGAAATGTGAAGATCTGCCAGTAGTTACTGTATTTACAAGCAATACTTACCTACTGCTATTAAACTGATTGATCTGGGCCTAATATACATTTCCTGACAGCCAAAAATAAAATTTCCTAGAATAACTAGATCTGGTGTCAGTAATATACTGTTCTTTCATACCACTCCTTCTGGCAGTAGCCCAGTTAAAATGCAGACATACATGTATTGGTACTACTGTATACTTCGCTTCATTTATCTCCTTTTTGTTGGAATTACAGAACCATCCCTACTTCAATTTATGGGTTTATGGCAAAGCCCCACCCAATGAGCCATAAACCAAAGTTGTAGGCTTTCAATTTATGCAAATACACAAAAAATTAAAATGTTGAATAGCTTCAAAACAATTACAGATACTAGCTTCATTCATACTTCATTTTAAAAGTTTGTGACATGGCCAAATCCAGTGGACCAAGAACCAAAGTTGTAGCATTTTACTTTACAAAAATTAGGTTAATACACAAAATTTAGATTGTATTGAACAATGGCAAAATGTAGCATTTCAAACTGGTCTCATTTTGAAGGCACCCAGATTTGCTGTGAAGCAAATCTTCTTTTCTAGTTTATCTTATTTCATTTTTATTTTTTGGTGGAATTACGTAACCATGGGGAGGTTGAGTGGGCTTCCCCATGGTCAATACATGTAGAAAAGCTTCTCAGTGTAGTTACAGACTATATGGCAGTGTGTCCTTGGACTGAGTCAAGAGTGTAGCCATGATTATGCTATACCAGGGGCCTAGCCAGGATTGTAATTTGTAAGCAAGGTGTTGGAGAAAATCCAGAATCAGAACCTAATGAACTGCCATGTGAGACTGGGGGACATGCCCTCACTGGGACTCCACACTCAGGGCTGGGCCAGAATCATACAAAGCAACAGCGTAACAAAGCATGCTCATCAAATGATGAATCTTGGGGGTTCAGTCTCAATATACTTTTTGCTTGAGCATAAGTTCATGGTCTAAAACTATTGTTTCCTGGCCATTTTATTTTTATCCACATGTATAATATCTTATTCATTTTTTTTCCATGCGCATTAATTTCTTTTGTCAAAAGTGGGGAGTACGCTACAAAAAAGAAAGGAAGGAAGGAAGATGGAAGTAATAAAATGAAAAAACATTCCCCACTTCAATTCTTATCTCATGACCAACCTCAAAATAGCAAGTCACCACAATTTGAATTAATTAATATAGACTAAAATACCACTAGCAGAATTTATAAATCACTGTTTCATATTCTTACTATATTGCAACTTCTATGTATTTTCATCCCATTTCCTTTGAATCTGGGGATATGATAAAATATTACATCTTGGTTAAAATACCTGTCCAGAAAAAATGCCTACCTCTTTTGTAATTGTAAACATATTTATTCAAAGAACTGGATCACCTGATAGTTACATAAAAGCAACTAATCTGGAGGTTCCCAGTGCATGCAATGACACACATAGTATGTACACGACAAACAAGACATTACAAGGAATCTGTTTGCTATTTTCAACAATATAATATCATGCAGTAGTTAAGAAAACAATATTAATATATGAAACGTCTCGACTCTATGATAAATGTATGTAAAGCAGAAAAAATTTCAACATTCTGTTCAATTAAAATCTATTGCCACTTAGCATTATTTCTAAAAGTCTGTCTCGAACGAGATCAATCAACAAGTTTGGCTATACACCTGGGGCAAGCATGTTGACAACAGCAGTCACGAGTTTACACCTTAGAGGGTTGTAGAGAGGACAATGAAAAAAGAAATAAAATTTGTCCTCGATTGGGTGGCTACAGGAACAGGCTGCTGATGGGACAATATTTATGTTAAAAAGATGTGAGTTAATTACGGTATATGCATAAGTTCACCAAGCGGGGTAACCCCAGCAGAGATTCCGATGTCAGAGCCAGGCGCACACAGGTTTATGCGTAATTTGTGGGCCACTCAGTCTTACCGCACAGGCTACAGCTCTAGTGAATACAGCAAGTAACGAGGAGTGAAACATGGACCATGATTTCTTCAAAAAACAGAATCTAGGGTGGTTGAAAAAGTATTTGAAAGACAAAAGAATATCAGTTGACGGAAGGAATAAAGCGGCACTTTTATTTTTGATATTTGTCAGTTTGACATTTCCTCCTGGTATCAACATTACAGCACACCACACAACAGTCAGTGGTGGTTTACCATGATTATTTGCCTTGTCACTCAACATTCTAACTATCAATGCTTTCTGCACTCCCTCCGCCAACGATCTACAATGGTGAACTTCTTTACACCTCATGTATTTGGTCCAGTTCCTGCTTTTCTGTTCATGTTGACAGGAACAAGATTAGTGTCCGCCATCATGCATTATCGTGACCACTTTTGAGAAGGTGCACAGCGCACCATCTGGTAGCAAAAATTCAGCCCTCTTGCCTCGCTTTTGTAATGAGACAACTGCCAGGGTTTTTCCGCTTGGTGAACTTATGCATAGACCGTATTTAGACTGACCCAGGAGGAGTTGGGTCTGAACAATATTTACAAAGCGGACCCCATGAGAAAAATATGAAGGAATTACTTGCTGGAAAAATAAAAGTTTTTTAATTTCAGTTTGAAGTTCAAGAGTGAAGGTGATTCTCTTACAGCAGGCGGGAGATCATTCCAAAGTCTGATAGATGATGGGAGAAAAGATGTGTAGAAGTCGTCATTCTTATATTTTATTTGTTGGGAGTTCTGCGGGATTTCTTAATGGACGACGTGCTTGTACAAAAAAATACAATCAAGTATAAAGTCATATAGATTTTGTGGAGAAAGTTTGTTAAGTATTTTGTACAGAAGTAATAATTTAAAGACTTTTCTCCGGATGTGGAGTGGCTCCCACCCAACTTCTGCCAATGGACGAGAACAGGAAGTGAATTTAATAGCTCCATTACAAATTCTGGCAGCCTCATACTGTAACCCTTCTAACAGGTCAGACAGTTCTTGAGTATAGTTGTTGAAAAGAACGCAGCCATACTCCACAACAGGGAGAATCATAGACATAGTGAGATAAAATTTTTCTCGAGTTTTCCTGTAGAGTTTAAATTTAAGCCGTTTTAGGAGTGAGAGGCGTTTGCAAGCTTAAATTATTAGTGACAATCATAATGCGTTTGATATGCGAGTGCCATGTCAGGTTGTGGGATAGTGTTACACCTAAATGAGTGTGACTTGCAGTCTCAGGTATTGCCGAGTTACCATGATGTAAGGTTGGATGATCTACTTTGTTGCGCTTACATGTGAACAGGAGGGAAAGGGATTTGTGAGACGTGGCTAGAAGGCGGGGCTCGCGAGGCAGGTGGTCTATCAAAACAATTGGCTGTGGTAAGGTCTATCATGGAGCTAGAAAGGGGCCTTACCTGCTCCACGGGTCTTTCATTCAGTGATTACTGCCTCTACTTTACTCACGATGCCGATGGGTGTTCAGTCTGCACAGTAGTCTTCACGCTGCAACTTGCAAGTGCAAGTTGATTTACCTACGACCAGACTCCCAGTTGACCTACCTGCTTCAGCAGCATGGCGCATACACGCAGTTGATGTACGCCTTGTGATTGATCATTCAGGCTCGGGTGCGCCATGGTGTCCGCTCAGATCACCTATGATGCTGCCTATGGCTACATATGAATATTTTCCCCTTCATTTGATCAAGATATTTTATGCCTTCTGTTGCTTCCAAACTGATCACAACTTCCTCATTGGCTAGAAAAGGGGAAAATTGTTTCCCCTGCAAACCACTGAGCACACCGCTACGGCCGATATCATCTTTCTTTTACTTTTATGAAAGTGTGTGTGTGTCAACACACACTTTTCTGTTTTTCCTTAAATTTCTTTTTCCTTAAATTCTTTCTTTCATTCTTTCTTTCTTTCTTTCTTTCTTTCTTTCTTTCTTTCTTTCTTTCTTTCTTTCTTTCTTTCTTTCTTTCTTTCTTCCCAGCAAATTTGTCCGACACTTTTCTCGGACACTATTACGCATAGAAACTCCAAATTTGGCATTATTGTAACTCCATACATAGAATTTGACCTTTTTATACAGAGGAATGAAGATGTTTAAAAATATGCAAATTAGGAGCATTTGAAAGTTTAAACCTTGAATATCTTCAAAAGTATAATAGATAGAGATGTCATTCCAATGTCTACTAGGGGGTTATTGACCCTTGCGCATCTAATGAATTTAATACACAAGTTGTAGCAATTTAAATTATGCTAATTAGCAGCATTTGAAATTTTAAAACTTGAATATCTTTAAAACTATTATAGATAGAGATGTCATTTCAACTTCTACTAGGAGGTTGTTGACCATTGTGCATGCAGTGAATCAAAAACAAAAGTTGTAGCAATTTAAATTATGCTAATTAGCAGGATTCGAAATTTTCAATTTTGAACATCTTCAACACTATAATAGATAGAGATGTCATTCCAACTTCTACTAGGGGGTCGTTGACCATTGTGCACCTAATGAATTAGAAATAAAAGTTGTAGCGATTTAAATTATGCTAAATAGCACCATTAGAAATTTTAAGTCTTGAATAACTTCAAAGCTATAATAAATAGAGATGCCATTCCTGTCAAATACAGTTGAGTCGTATTTTATTTTATTTTATTTTTTTTGTTGTCCTCGTTGTGTGACGTAGGTTTCACCCCTGTCTGCTGCCTTTCCCCTTTTTTGTCTCATTGTGGGTTTACTCTGTACTTGTCCGACCTCGTTGACTGTGACCCAGCTGTTTCCCGCGCGTTCCGGCGCATATATAAAGGCGAAGAATCTTGTTGCGGCCCCCTGCTTGTCAACCGGCGTCGCTGTTCACTGGGAGTGGAAGAGTTCTGTTTGCGTTACCCGCTTGCGGGCGCATTGGGACTATGTTCCCCATATATTGTACATAATTAACGGACACATGAGAGCTAATAGTAAGTGCTTGTCCATTTCCCGTCGATTTACTTCCAATTTTTGACGAGTATTCAACTCGTTATTTTTGCCCGCGTGAAATTTGCTTGAGTTATATCTGTTTTTTTATTCATGCGGTTCTTTTTTGTAGCTGCACTTGTTACAGGCACGTAGGGTGCGTGCATTTGGCCAATGCACAGTTCACTTCTGTAACTAACATGGGGTGGTTGTAACGCAGACACTGCAATAGTGTTCCTGTAAGTACATTAAGAAGTTTAACTTGACATTAAAAATGTAAATGTACATACTTAAATGAACTCCTATCTAAATGTACGCATCGTTCAAAAAAGGTAACTCGTGAAAACGCGTTTTACTGGGTCATGCTTTTTGCCGTTAAAGTGCGCTTACATGTAAGAGTTTATGAAAAATATTGAGGTTTTTCAAACTTCATGTATTGTTTGGTAAAACTTTGGTGTAGTACATGTGCGCATTGTATGTTTATAATAAGACTTGCCAGGACGCGTATATGTCACGCTGTATCAAGTAAGATGCACGCGTATATGTCACGCTGTGTCAAATAAGATGCACGCGGGTATGCCACGCTGTGTCAAGTAAAGGCATTATTGTAATTTTATATGATGGTTTCAAACTAGAATTGGAGGGTTTTCTTTTGTAATATACGGTTGTGCCGTTCATTTGCACATAAGAATCAATATTGTTGGTTTTGGTACTTGTGCACAAGGTGGCAAAATGCCGGGTAGGTATTCCGTACTAATATTGTAAGCATAGTTATTTGCTTTTCACGTCGTAGTTGAAAATGATTGATTGAGTATTTGTTATCATAAAGTACTTTGAAGTTTGACGGTAATTGGATTAACTTTGTGTGGTTTACAATTTTTGTTAACGGTAATATGTGACAAAAGGGCCGCGCTTAATGTATACAATTTGGACTTTTCGATTAAATGTAATCATATGAATTTATTTGTGATAAATGAATGTGCTTTGTATATGTGATATACTATGTTAAAGGTTCGATTTTGATATGGAGATACTTAATGTTATGAATGTAATTGCAGTTAATGCGATGAGCGATGTACGCTGAGCGGTAAATGGATAAGACCTGGTGAGGTGTAAGCGACCAGCGTCATGTAAAGTGTACAAAAATCAACGTTATTAAAGGCAGCAGTTCTGTGTGCACTCGTAGTTGTTCCGAGTCATCAATTAGTCCCGTGTAGTTCACAATTCCAACTTCTACTCCTCTGTTATGGACAAGTTGTACATTGTCATACTAATATGCTTTGACACACACACACACACACACACACACACACACACACACACACACACACACACACACACACACACACTGATTTGCTATATGCAACAAATCATCTTTCCCAGTTTTTACTTTTATTTGTGTGATTTGGAAGTAGGTGATGAATTTCACGTGTTGTTCAAATGTAATTTTTAAGCACATGAGAAAAAGACTACTACTTGAAAAAGTTACTGTCAGACCCAAATGCCACAAATAAAAAAAAAAAGAAAAATCTTATCATTACTTAAGACTAAACTGAGCTAGTCAATTTATGTAATTTCATTAAAATAATCAACAGTTACACGAGGTAATTATTAAGGCGTGCCTATTCGTCCATGTCTTTTCTGTCACTGTACATATTTATATTACATAGCTATTGGTGTTGCCGGATCAACCATGTATCTCTTTTATGTTCCATATATTTGTTTGTATACAATTTCTGGAAATACTTTAAAATTCAACTTCAACTTCACATGCTCCACATGCTTTCACTAGTTTAGTGGCACTCTGAAGAAATGATCATGAAAAAGTGTGTTATAATTACAGGATTTTTAAAGATAATTTCGGCTTTGAAGGATACCTTATTGATTTGCCAAAATGTGTTGCCATCAGATTCTTTAATTTTAGAACCGGAAATCATAACTTACCAGTTACTAGAATGCAACATGAAGTTATTCCTAGAGAAAAAAATTTGATTGTGTGATTTAAAAGTGGGTGATGAATTTCATGTGTTGTTTAAACGTATTAAAAGAAATAAAAAACACGAGAAAAGGCAATTACTTGAAAGAGTTATTATTAGACCTATCTGCTATAAATTAAAAAAAATCTTATAAATACTAAAGACCAAAACTGAGCTTGTCAATTTATGTAAATTCATTAAAATAATTAACAGAGTTACACGAGGTAATTATTAAGGTGTGCCATTCCGTTCATGTCTTTCCTGTCACTGTATATATTTATATTACGAGCTATTGTTGTCGCTGTATCAACCATGTATCTATTTTGTGTTCCATACATTTGTTTGTGTACAATTTCTGGAAATAAATTCAACTTCAATTTAGTGTGAAGAACGTAAGAGTGGTTTCATGGCAGCATTAAGTCAGAAAAATCTCTTGAAGCCTCTTAAAATGCTGAATGCAAGGCACCAAGGAGGGCATATAAAAAAAAAATTTTTTTCTTTCTTTCCTCCCTTCCTCTCTCTCTCTCTCTCTCTCTCTCTCTCTCTCTCTCTCTCTCTCTCTCTCTCTCTCTCTCTCTCTCTCTCTCTCTTCTCTCTCTCTCTCTCTCTCTCTCTCTCTCTCTCTCTCTCTCTCTCTCTCTCTCTCTCTCTCTCTCTCTCTCTCTCTCTCTCTCTCTCTCGATTATAGTCTTTCCTTGCGCTGACTCTGTCAGCTTTGCCGGACAAGTTACAATATACACCTGAATTACAAAATACTATTGCAGCATTGAGTTATGGTATGGGTCAAACTTAGAAGGTTTAGAAAGGCCAAGTTGTTGGCAAAGTTATTCGTAGAAGTGAGTTAATTCATAAACGTACATAGATAATATCAAACAAAGCCACCACCACCACCCAAAAATAACAAAACAAAACAAAAAACAAAAAAACAAAAAACAAAAGCAGATAAAAACTAAAATAGACACAACAAACACAGAGAGAGAGAGAGAGAGAGAGAGAGAGAGAGAGAGAGAGAGAGAGAGAGAGAGAGAGAGAGAGAGAGAGAGAGAGAGAGAGAGAGAGAGAGAGAGAGAGAGAGAGAGAGAGAGAGAGAGAGAGAGAGAGAGAGAGAGAATAAACGGGGATGTACGTGGATTGAGAAATTGTGTGGGACATATCCAATTAAGAAATTATTTATATATTGGTTTTAGCAAATATGTTTGAACGGTAAATAGCAAAGCAAGTAATGCTGCAGAAATGCTGGGTTTTTCTTCAATGTACCAGGTATCACTTGGAATCAATATTGTAGTTTTGATTATGATATACCCTGACATTTTGGAGACAGATAGCAACTTTATATACAAGGAGAATGAAGTATTGGATGCCATGAAAATTAAACTGGAGGTTGAAATATGCAGGTATCAAGTACCAATCATTCAACGAATTAGAGAAAATGTAAATTCTGTCCAAAGAATGACATTCAAGTTGTTCAAGATGAATCATATTTCTTGATTGAATGCCTCTATAGTTTCAAGACAACAGATGTAAGATGAGATGGCAATTGAGGGCTCACAACATTTCTTGAATATGGACAGAAAAAGCAATGCATTTTCTCAATTGTGAAGGGGAATGAGTCATGTGTTACCAGTTCTGTGCCCATTCCCGGCATGGGTGGGCATCCTGTCGCAAAAGATGCTCAACAGGCACCGTTAAGTGCGACAGGGCACTAGGCAACAAAGCACGACACGTGTATTCACTCTGGAAAAAAATTCTTACATATCCTTGATCACGCGACAATTCTAGATATAGTCTGTTATTGTGATAACTGAAATATTTAAAAAAAAATCTGAAATATCTTTGATCACGTGACGATGCCCACCCATGCCGGGAATGGGCACAGAACTGGTAACACATGACTCATTCACCTTCACAATTGAGAGAATGCATTGCTTTTTCTGTGAAATATCTTTGATCACGTGAGCTGGTTCCCCCTGATGACCCGATTTTTTAAAGGCTAATAATGCCTAAAACTTTCTTCTAAATTTTAAATTTTATGAATATGATTTGTTCCTTTCATAAATTAATTTGCTATTATGATTTAGAACAATACAGTTTTTCAGTGAATGGTACGGAATAGGACTTGGTTCTTAGAATATCGGACTTGATAGTGTTCAAAAGGTACATGGGCTTACAGAATTAGGTTTGTTAAGTTTTTCTTTGTATTCAATTAAAAATGACATACACAAATAAAATGATAACCTGAGATACAATACAAAATAGTAACAAGACGAATCGCGAACATTGTGGAAACATAATAATAGAGGAAAGCTTAGTTCTGAAAAATAGACTATTGAACTAAAATGTGACATTGGACGGCGAATACATAGTAGACTCAAAATACATGTATTATATTGCACAATGTTACTCAGACATAAAAGGCAAATCATAAAAAGTGCAAAGATACTGTACAAATATACTCATAATTATATCTATGACTTACAGGCTGATGATAAGCAATTAAAAACAAATAAAACGAAAATGTAGGTTGACATCGAGTAAACTGAAATATATAAACAATAAAATGCAGTAAAGCAAAAATGAAATCTGTTGACATAGGCGATTATGGTTGGATCAGGGGGCATATTTTTGCAGAGCAGATTTACAGGAGTATGAATTAGGCTGTTGACGTAGGGTTGGTGATAGGGAGAATCATGCAACAGAACCTCTGTAACGCATTGTGTACAAATAAAACTTCAACAAACCATCGAACCGGGGATAAGGGGGTGTCCGGAAACCGATCCCCCAATTGCTTTGATATGACACAGTTACACTCCCAGGGACTCCTAGTTCTTAATTTGTTCACCAGGTGGCGCTGCAATTTGCTTTTTATTTTTGTATGATTTTTTTTGCTTGTTTTCACTATTTTGGACTTCTCCAAAACTGTCACTTAGATTAAGCTGAAACTTGGTGGATATGTTTCCTGTGGAAGGGTCAAACAAAGTTGTTCACTAGGTGGCACTGCTGTGGATCTGATTTTTAACGATTTTTTCAATTCGGGTAGTTATCGGTAAATGCACCTTTCCTATTGATTACCATGTTAGTCAATGGGGATTCTAATGCTAATTCACATTTTCGACTTATTCTCTGAAACCGTCATCCAGATTGACTTCAAACTTGATGACAATGTATTTTGGGTGGGTCTCTACCAAGTTTGTTCAAATGGTCAGTCTTCGGTGAAGTTTGCATTTTTTATGAATTTTTTTCTTTGTTCTTTTTAGGGGGCAAATCTTCAAAAATCTTTTTCTCCGAAACCGCACACCCTATGACACAGGAACACTCCTTGGGGACTCCTTTAGTTCTTAATTTGTTCACCAGGTGGTACTGCAATATTTAGCTTCACTTAGTTTCAAGTCAGGCTGAGCTTTTGGGAGGCTCAGTCGTCCGTCTTAGAAATACTTCTGAATGCCATATGAGCTTAGCTAAAGCTGAACACAGGCTATTCAGTTGTCACCTTGTTTTTTGGAAGGGACAAGCTTAGATCAGCGGAGAACGGGCTGTTCACGCAGCCCTCTAGTTTATAATCAGGTATATGTCTGATGTACTAATCTGTATGTTGGTAACTCTTATTACCCGTGTCACACGATATTTCTTTTTAACCGATCAATGAAGTTGGATTTGATAATCCCCCAAGTGCCTCCACCTTCACCAGGTGGTTATTATTGGGGACGTTACCCGCACTGCCGTCTGATTTGATTAGTTGGACTGGCTATAGCAGCATGTTCCTGTGGGACCCCCCTTACATTACCGTCAAGTAAATGACTTATTTGCTCTGTGGTTTTGTCCTCTCATTTATGTATGTATGTATGTATGTATGTATGTATGTATGTATGTATGTATGTATGTATGTATGTTTGTTTATTTATCTATTTTCTTTCTTTCTCTCTGGATTGATTGATTGATTGATTGACTTTGTGGTATGTCATAAAAATATTTTGTATATCCAAATTGATTCAGATGTATAAAACTGTTCATTATCTAACACCAAGCTATCTACGACATATCTTTCCAAATATTCCGTTGCGTGATGACTTCCAAGTATAACACTCACAGGCGGCTCGATTTACCACACTTTAGAGCTCGTACAGACTTCTTCCATAAGTCGTTTTATTTTTCTGCCACACGCCTTTGGAACCTTCTTCCCTGACATGGTCGGAGTGCCCATTACTTGTCACAATTTAAAAGAAGAATACAGACTCCTTATTACGCCTAGTTAAAGACCCTTCTCTTTCTAATATTGCTAAAAGAAAATCTGCTGTATTACATGCTCCAGTACGTATGGGCCGCAGCCAACTTTACAAACATTTGTTTCAAGTCGGTGTTAAAGATTCGCCTGATTGTGTGTGCGGTACTGGCGTCGAAGATGTTTTGCATTTCTTTTTCTCTCTCCGCCATATTTGATTCCTCGCCATAAATTACATTTAGTTATGATAAACTTTGCTCCCTTGACACTTCAAATTCTGCATTTTTGTTCTGCTGCTTGTAGCCTTCAAAATAGTAAGTTGGTATTTCTCGCTGTTCAAGACTATATTGATGACACTAAAAGGTTTCAATTTGATGTCATTATATAATTGTTGCACATGGCCGGTTCTAATCATAAGTTCCTCACGGAAATAACCGGCTCAGCAGATTCGTTTTACGAGTGCCCCACTATCTGCCTTGTCTTTGTTATGTTGCCTTCATTGATTATCGTTCTTCAGTGTAGAGTCCCGTTATCCTCGTTTTGTCATGCTAAGCTATATATATATTGTATATATATATATATATATATATATATATATATATATATATATATATATATATATATATATATATATATATGCATATGTATATATGTATGTGTATGTGTATACGTAGGTATATGTATATACGTGTGTATATATATACATATATATATATATATATATATATATATATATATATATATATATATATATATATATATATATATGTATGTATCATTATGTAAAACTCCTATACAGCAGCGTATACTTCACTGAACGTGTCTTGCTTCGTCTTGTCCTGTGATATTGCCCAACTTCTCAACAGGGATTAATATAGGGTTTGCCCTTCTTCCCAATTGAATAATGAAATAGTCTAGAGTCCAAAGTCTAGAGTATTTAATTCAGACTAAAAACCTTTGGTCAGATTTTTCATTTCCAACATTTCTTGCCTTCCTCAGTCTCGTCGTCGTCTATATCAGACAATACAAAGTTCACTTTTGTTTGAAGCATTGATATTCCCGTCACGAGTAACCTTACTTTTTTACGAGTAAGCTTAAAATATCTCCAAGTAATTGGTGTAACAGGGATGTAAAGGCCACGGTATTTTTCCTTTTGTCGTATATTGTCATAGTGATATATCATTTATTCACTTACTGAGCTGTTATGTACGTTTATTTAGTCGTAACTCAGCATGTGACGCTCTTCTCCAATCAGTTTCAGGTATGAAATGAAATGAAATGCATTTAATCTGAATAATGCAGCGCATTCAACCAACAAGTCTCTACCTTTTTATTGATTTCTGTTCTAAAGCCCAATGTTGTACACATTTAATTCATACCTGAGAGACCCTGAAACGGTGATATTAATACAGAAGGAATACATTGAATGTAAAGGATGAATTATAGGGTGGTGTCAATCTTGCACACAGGTTTATATGATGTTACCATTTTGAATGGCATTGCTGTCATACCATCATGACACATGAAGACATTTTTATGGGTTCACACCAAAGGGGGACCCGACTTTTATGTTTTCGGGTTGTCCTTCGTCTGTCCGCCCGTCCTCCCGTCCTCCCGAGGTTCCTCCGTCCACCATTTGTTCGTGAAGACGATTCCTCAAGGGTTAAGGGCCACGCCTACCTCATTTGTACCGTGACACCACTTCTTGACGTGATTACATTTTGGTGACCTTAACCTCATCTTCAAGGTCACAGAAGCCATGTCTGTGCAAAGGTGGACCTATCATTGAATATTTTACACTAAATGAAGGGATCATGGCAGTATCACAGTTAACGTCATAGGACGTTAGGGACTCAAGGACTCAAATGGCTTTATTTGACAACTGTATGCCATAGAACATATCAGACAGGATGTTATTCGAGTTAGATGGAAAATATATCGACAAAATAGTGCAGTGCACAAAATAATATTCAAACATATATTCTGTCAGGATAACTCCAGGTAAGGAATATATAATTCCAGTATCACTGGAGCTACCTAGAAAACATAGGATCAAAACATTAGCACCTGGCTGTGTTTAATACAAACACTGATTATCTGGGACTGAGGGAAAAAATAATTCAGGCCATGGTGCGACTAAAAAAGAAAAAGAAAAAAGAAAAATGTGCCATATCAAACTTTCGATTAATTTCTGTTACATAGCAATTTACAACTGAACATATTTCGGAGTATTAATTGATAAAATACAATTTTACATACTTTGAAAATCCAGTGTGCGAGTGAGTAGAGACTTCGTTAGATTTGAAGAAGTTGCTTTTATCAAATTAGGGAAGTAGAAACGTACTGAGTTTTGTGTGGAACTTCTGACAGGGATAGCTGATCGAGGAACATCTCTGTATCTGGTGTTATGCGAGTGTGTAGCGGTTTGAGTCCAAAACATGTTGTTAAAGTAGAGAGCAAGATGATTGTTTAGATACCTATAGTAAAATTTAAGGGCTTTCATGCATAATATATCTTCGAGTTTAAGGGTATTCGGGATTTTGAACAAATGTTCGGTATGTGAAAGATAATTGGTGTTGCATATACATCTTATTGCCCTTTTCTGTAATGTAAAAATTCTGCCAGAAGAATGACCCCAAGCTAAAATAGAGTAATTGAGATGAGGCACGAAGAGAGAATTATAAATGAGAAAAAGCGCCGAAGTAGGTAGATAGGAACATAGTCTCCTGAGAGTACCAATGACTCGGGAGAGTTTATTGCCAATTTTATTTACATGTGGTGTCCAGGAAAGATGTTTATGAACCTTCAGGCCTAAAAAAATAAATTCATCCACCCTTTCAATTTTAGTATTTTGAGGACTAAATCTAGCAACGCTTTTCTTTGAGGAAAATGGAAGATCATATATTTAGTTTCTGAGATATTTAAAGATAATCAGTTTGCTGCTAACCACTCATGTACTCTCTGTAATTCGGAATTTATATTTTTGGACAGATTTTGGTCCGTTGATCCAGTAGAGAAGTTGAAAGAAGACAGAGACTTCAGTAATGTTGTGTCATCTGCACAGAGAATTTACTCAAAGTTATCAAAAGCTGAGTGCAGTTGGGGGTGAGAGGTACCGACGTTAATTTCACAAAAAGCGTAACTACAACTTTCTAGAGCTGAAGATTAATCCATTTAATGTCTATTTTTGTGGTACATTCATCCCACATTACCCTTGAAGTGTACTTTGCAAAATCATACACAGCAGCTACATGTTGTGTAAAGTACAGTTAACTTATCTTTGTCATTGATAGTATATATTCCTCAGGCTCTTTGGTCACGCCGTGACAAAAGCATACAATTTTGGAAAGCTGTTGACTCAGTCCTCAACTTCATACAAGAATAAATCAAAGGAACCAAAAATACTGAGTTAAAATATCTACTGAAAACATCACAAAAATGTCAATGTGAAAGTAAGTTCCTGTATTTTATTTGCATGCTTTATAAAAAAAAAAAATTCTTCAGAACAGCATGTTCCAACATGTGTTCAGCGACCATAACAATAAAATGAAATCCGGTTCTAAACAGTGTATGTACTTTTACTTTATAGGCTAGACAAAGTGTATTTACACAGAGACAGCCTGCACTTTTCAATAGTGTGTAGAAAAGTTATGTAAACGTAGGCCTAAACGTGATGATTTTAAAGAGAGACCCTGTAGGCCTACCGGTCACATAGTTTACGCGTCTCTCAGTAAATATTTATGCGGTTTGTCGAAAATTTTTTAGTTTGAAGCTGAACGACGGTTTTTAAATATTTCAGGACAATAAGGAAAGCCATCAGCGAACATTTTAGCTCCTACTGTGACTTTCCTGTTGCCTGGCACGGGCTCTGGTGCCGGTATAGACATTATGCACATGGTCACGGAAGGACGCTAAGGCAGCGGGTGAGGGGGTCAAAAAGTCTAATGACGTATGGCGTTAACTGTGACAACGACATGATCCCTAACATGCTTGTATAGTTTACTACAAAATAAAGTTCAGCATCGTACACACACACGCACGCACGCACACACACACACACACACACACACACACACACACACACACACACACACTAAAAATTCAAAGTTCCACAAGTTTTACAATCGGACATCGGAAATTTTTGCGATTTTGTTGATCACATACGATATTTTTTATGTTGACATTGGACCTTTCTTAGTCTCAGACGTTATTTGAATGGTTACTAAACCCGGCCTTCTGTCAAGACAATGAGGGATACCTATAGATGTATAGTACCGGTAGCGGAGCCATGTCAGTTATCCTGGTTTTCTCATGAAGTCAGACAGCCAAATCTGTAGGCAATGTCATGCGAATTTCCATTTTATTCAAGTTTTATTTGAGAATCTCTTTTCCCTTATAATGCTCCTGTTCATGCACTGCAGGGGCGTAGGCAGGATTTTGGATTGGAGGGTTCAAATGATATAAAGAATGGACCTCCAAGCTTGGTGGTGGTGATGGTGGTGGTGGTGGTGGGGGATCTGCCCCCCCCCCCGGAAAATTTTTAGATTTGAAGCGCAAAATGGTCCATTTCAGGGTCTAAAATAAATTTTCAAATGCTTAATTCATCCACCAAGACAGAAAAAAAATCCTTGCTAACCAAGAAAAATGGAAACTATAAAGCCTAAGATTGGAGCAGTTGAGCTTCATTACTTTTAACCAATCATACTTATATCATTTTAGTTATTTCAGTCTCCGAAGCATTAGGGGCCATTCATGATTATCAATTTTTTAAAATTTGGATTTTTTTCCAAATTGTGGGTGGACGGTTACAAGAAAAAAAATCTATAATCCAAATTCCAAAAGCCATCAAGTAGAAATGCACACTCGAGGCCTGTCTTGTCATTGTCTCCCTGTCATTGTCAATGGTTCCGTCTCAGAACCTGAACCAGACAACTTTTGTTCATCCCTCAGAGAACGGCTTCAGTGTGAAATTTGTGGAAATAGAATGAAATTTGCGTCTTAAACCATGAGCCCGAGGCACAGACTTCTGTGTCACAGCAAGCCTAAAAAAACTCACCAAGATACAAATATTGAAGGACGTGTGCAAATTTGAAGGCTGTTTTCAGGCTTTTCCATTGTACTACTGCTGTTTTCTATTTTGCTAAGTTATATATTGTTATAGATTATGCTATTCATTTAAATTTTTAACTAAAGGACCGCCGTGGAAATAAGTCTTTGGACTTTTGGTGCCATTCTTGGTTCATTTTCTTTTATTTCTATTGTTCTATGTACAGTTATAGAATGAACCGAAGTGAAGTCAATCAATCAATCTACTAGATAAACAAACACAAGAAAGATCGGAACCATTTAACCAAGAGGTGTCTGAAGTCTCAAAATTAATAAGTACATGTAATATGACGGAAAAGCTAGAAAACATAGTTCAGGTGCTGGGATAAACCATTGATTATGTAGACAGTAGACACATGGTATTAAGTTTCATATCATTATTAACAAAATGTGTATTTTCTATGATAATAAAAGCCTATTATCAAAAGTGTAATACATATGTGATGATCCTTGTTGTTTTAATTGTATGCATTATCAAATACACGGGTATTATAACCAGGTTGATTGACAGTACATGTACGGAACTATTATAGTACTTCGGCAATGCATAAAAGCTTCATGTCTGGGTACAGCAATTTTTTACAATCCAAGCTTAGGGTGGGTGGGTAGGTGAGTCACACCAATTTGGAAAAAGTCCAAATTTTAAAACATTGAAAATTTTGAATGGCCCCTTAGTTATATGATCCCTGAATCTAATCGTCAGATGTTGAAAATTAAAAGACCATTTGCAGCAGTTTTGCTTTGTGCTGTCTGGCCCTCTGCTCCCTGCTTTACTACTAGATTGAAGATAGAAGAGGAAAGTCCATTTTGAAAGTATTATCATGTGATACTCTGTACAATAATATTCAGCACAATTTATTAAAGTGTGTGTGTCAACACACACTTTTCTTTCTTTCTTTCTTTCTTTCTTTCTTTCTTTCTTTCTTTCTTTCTTTCTTTCTTTCTTTCTTTCTTTCTTCTTTGCCAGCAAATTTGTCCGACACTTTTCTCTGACACTATTATACGCAGAAACTCCAAACGTGGCATGATTGTACCTCCATACAGGGAGTTTGACCGTTTTATACAGAGGAATGAAGATGTTTAAAATTATGCAAATTAGGGCCATTTGAAATTTGAAATCTTGAATATCTTCAAAAGTATAATAGATAGAGATGTCATTTCAAATCCAACTAGGGGGTTATTGACCATTGCGCATCTAATAAATTTAAAACAAAAGTTGTAACCATTTAAATCATGCTAATTAGCAGCATCGGAAATTTTAAAACTCGGATATCTTCAAAACTATTATAGATAGAGATGTCATTTTAATCTCTACTAGGGGGTTATTGACCCTTGCGCATCTAATGAATCTAAAGCAAAAGTTGCAGCCATTTAAACTATGCTAATTAGCAGCATTTGAAATTTTAAAACTTGAATATCTTCAAAACTATTATAGTTAGAGATGTCATTTCAACTTCTACTAGGGGGTTGTTAACCTTTGCGCATGTAATGAATCGAAAACAAAAGTTGTAGCAATTTAAATTATGCTAATTAGCAGTATTGGGAATTTTCAATCTTGAATATCTTCAACACTATAGTAGATAGAGATGCCATTCCAACTTCTACTCCTGTGTTGTGGACTAGTTATACATTGCCATACCAATATGCTTTGAAGACACACACTCTGATTTGCTATGCAGCAAATCATCTTTCCTAGTTTTATATTTCTTTTCGTTTAAATATAAAATCTACCTGATTTTTAAGAAGTTG
>OZ026624.1:75729570-75770570 GCA_964020975.1 Hermodice carunculata
GGCATGTTTTCATCTTCTATGTCAGCGTATATCTCTTTTCACTATATAACATCCAACTAATTTTAAAAATGTCTATTTTATCGGAAGCAATTATAACAGTTTTGGCCTAAGCAATTCATCTCATTATTCATTCAGCGCATTCCTATAGTGAAACAGTATATTACGAATTGAAATTTGGACGTTAAACATGATCGAAGGGGGTAAGGGGGGTTTCAGTACGCTGGTACAGGTAATTATTTTTCTAGAGTACGTAGTACAGAAAATAAAACTCTTTCAAAATTTTGGATAGCACGAAGTACGTAAAATAAGAGGGCTTCCAGTACGCCAGTACGGTGAATGAAAAGCCCCATTACGCCAGTACGGGAACCCCTTTCGCACGCTCATAATCTTACAGGACTGTAAAACTAAGCTTAAGTAGATAAATGTTAAATATATGGTGGTAAAACCTGACAACAAACTGATGACATTTCTGTTCTGGAGATGCAGAGCTAGTCAGAATTATTGTCTCCGAGAATTTCTGGGGTGGGGGCATCAGTGAAAGTGACAACACAGTTATTAAGTCATTTTACATGGTTCAAGACAACGAAAACCTGACTGCATGATCACCTCCTCCTCCTCCTCCTCCTCCTCCTCCTCCTCCTCCTCCTCCTCCTCCTCCTCCTCCTCCTCCTCCTCCTCTTTAACACATAGAAAATTTAACAAACCTAATTCTGTAAGCTCATGTATCGTTTAACACTATCAAGTCCGATATTCTAAGAGCAAAGTCCTATTCCGTACCATTCACTGACAAAACTGCATAGTTCTAAATCATTATTGCAAATTAATTTGTGAAATAAGTGAAATATCATTGCAATACAAAGGAGCCAAACTTCAAGGAATAAACTAAGTGCTATGTTATTCAAAACTATTAAATACAATAAGTGGAGAAATAATATTTTTATTGTTAAAAGTAATGGACATTTAAAATTTTCCGATGCCAGCTTTGTAATTTGAATTAAAGAAGTGGAGTCATTGATCAGGATAGCATATTACTTGGCCTTTTGATGTTCATTATAAAGGTAGTCCAAATTTTGTTTCCCTTCTTTTTTTTTCTTTTTCTTTTTTCTTTTTCCTTCAGAAATTGACTTTTTCTGAAGTAGAATTCTAAAGTTTCAGAGATTTGAATCACATATATTTCAAGTCTTTGCAGTTCTATAGTGATTAGGAATTTAAATTGCAGTCTTTGAATTGTTTCTGAAAACAAAACGGTGTTATATTTATTTCCTACATTTGTCAAATTGTTAATGTGGACCTTTCGAAAATAAATTTGTATTTGAATATCGCTCAGTCCCGTTGTCGACTGTACATGTAGCAAATTAATTCTATGAGTGAAAACAGAACTTTGACACTCTACTGCTGGATGGCGATCTAAACAATTTTCCAAGGCTGGACATTCTTAACCTTATACCCAGATGCTAAACTTCTATGAAGTTACAGATGCACCACCTAAGATTTGAAGTAGCCTGTGAAGGCTGCTATTCTATTATAACATTTAGATTATCAGCATAACTGGAAGTCTACTTCATGCACTGAGGCTAATTGTATTATGTCATAAAATAAGGTGTGACCACCAACAAAATTTTGGACCATTTCATAATAATCACATATAAAGATCCTTTTGCAAGCAGTGTTCGGCTCAACCACACCAATCACGGGAATAACGAAGAAGTACATTAATTGTCATGTTGGTAAGTAAAGCTGTTTTTTGATTCATGTTCCTTATTTCTTTTTTTCATGTTTTTTTTATCTTATTTGTTTTATTGGTCCAAGTTTTGCCTGCGTAGATAGACTGTGGCAAAAACTATGTGGCTGTGGCAAAAACTATGTGGTTTGATTTCAAAGAAATAGGACTGTGGCAAAGAAGGTAGGGCCGAAAAAAAATTCTGTTATTGTCAGCAACAAATACAGTATATTGTCCGTTACAGCTTCGGTCTCCGATGAACAACCAGCAAATCAATCATGTGACGAGCCTCTCCCTACCTCTTCTGACTTTATACATGTAGCTGCTGATGATCATGAAGACGTTTCAAACCATATACGAAATAGTATTTCTACTGATTATGGTCATGATAACGTTCCTAATCAAAATTGTGATCTCATTTCTACTAGTACTACTGGTCATGATGGCCATCAAAATCACAACTGTAATTGCCTTGCCACTACTATTACTGATGGTCATGATGATGTACATAATCATTACTGTAATTGCATTTCTACTGCCGATGGCCATGATGATGATGATGTTCATAATTAAAATCATAATGATTTCATTCCTTCTGAAAGTAACACATCTCTTGATCATAATGTGTCTGATAATGATGGAGATGAGATTAGAGACACTCAGGTTGACTTCAATGCTTTTAAATCTTTCCGTGCAAAGCACGCGAAAAATCTTATTTTTGGTCACTTAAATATTAACAGTTTAAGATATAAGCATGCTGAAGTGGCTGAACTCCTGCAAAATGGCTATATTGATGTTTGTGGTATAAGTGAAACAAAGCTAGATGAAAATTTCACTTCTGCTCAATTTAAAGTTGAAAACTATGCATTGTATCGCAAAGATCGTAACTGCCACGGTGGTGGTCTATTGATGTACATACGCTCTGATATACCTCATAGACACAGAGTTGAACTTGAGTACAATCAACATGGCATTGAAATGCTTGTCCTTGAGATTCATGTAAAAAAGGAAAAATGGATGATCGCCACAATATACCGCCCACCTTCTGTACATATTTCTAATCTCACAGATGCTATTGACCATCTTTCAAATGTTTGTGAGGATGAATGTAAGACTTACTTCATAATGGGTGATTTAAATGTAAACTTTCTTGGTAAAAATAAGGACAAGGCCGATCTGGATAACATTCTTGATGTGTATGATTTATCAAATGTTATAAAATCTCCTACTTGTTTCAAAGGTGCAAACCCCACGCTAATTGACTTAATATTGACGAACTGTCCGAAAAGAGTGTCAGGGTCTGCAAGCATAGACACTGGGATCAGTGATTTTCACAATTTGGTATTGACCAGCACTAAAATACAACTGCCTAAACCAGTAAAAGGAAACTTTCACTATCGCAGCTACAAATCTTTCAATGAAGAAAAATTTGTAGTTGACCTTGAAGCCGCTCCGTTCCACGTAGCTGGCATTTTCGACGATATTGACGATGCAATATGGTTTCACGACACACTTCTCTGTAAGGTTATTAATGAACACGCTCCGCTAAAGAGCAAGCGTGCCAGAGAAAACAATGCACCCTTCATGAATGGTGAATTAAGACGTGAGATAAACATTAGGCGTACCCTGCGTAAGAAAAGTAAAAAACACAAAGGCATCTGGGAGGCATATCGTGTTCAAAGGAACAAAGTTACTTCTCTACGCAAATTGTCTATCAAACGTTACTTTAGGGATAGATGTGAGCATCCTATTTCCCAACAATCCTTCTGGAAAACTATCAGGCCTTTTCTAACCGAAAACTCTAAATGTAACCAAAGTCGCACGATTATTCTAATGGACGATGAAAATTTAATTCATGATGCAAAAGATGTTTGTGATACTTTTAATAATTTCTTTATATCCGCTGGCGGGAAATCACCAAACCAGAACTCTGTTTCGCAAAATAAAAATACGCCACCTGGCGGTAAGCATGAGAGCTTAAAGAAGATTGAAACTGAAATAAATGACAGTAACAGTGCTTTTGAATTTCAACCTGTGAATGAAGAACATGTACTCAAAGTGCTTTTGGACTTAAATGAAAAAAAGGCTACTGGTCCAGATAATATCCCTGCAAAGTTATTAAAGATTGGCGCTGAGGCCATCTCACCATCTCTTACCAAGCTTATAAACATGTCAATAACTTCCAACAAATTTCCGTCTGATCTCAAAAAGGCAAATGTTCTGCCAGTGTATAAGAAAGGCGACTCTCTTAACAAGTCTAACTACCGCCCAGTTAGTATTCTATCTAGTGTCTCAAAAATTTTTGAAAGTGTGCTGAATGAACAAATGACTGATTTCTTCAAAGATATTCTGAATTCTTTATTATGTGCATTTAGGACAAACTATAGTTGTCAAAGCCTACTCATTAAAATCATTGAAGACTGGAAACATGCCCTAGATAAACATGAGTCTGTAGGAGTCATTCTAATGGACCTTTCTAAAGCTTTTGATTGTCTTCCTCATGATCTACTACTTTGTAAACTAAAATCTTATGGTTTCTCGGACAATGCATGTAATTTAATTGGTAGTTATCTAACTGACCGTGAACAAAGGGTAAAATACGATGGTAGTTTCAGTCAATGGACGAACATATTAAGAGGGGTTCCCCAAGGAAGCATCCTTGGCCCCCTGCTCTTCAATATCTTCATGAACGATTTTTTCTTCTTTCTTAAAGGCAAATGTGATCTTTATAATTATGCGGATGACAATACTTTATCTGTCCATGATCATGACCTCAGATCCTTAAAAACGACTCTAGAAACAGCTGCGCAAATTGGCATTAAATGGTTTCACGACAATGACATGAAAGTAAATCCTGACAAGTTTCAAGCTATGCTACTCACTTCAAGTACCCAATGTCATCCGGATAATTACTGCTTTGAAATAGAAGGTGTCAAACTCAAGCCGGAAAAATCTGTAAAATTACTTGGTGTATATATAGATGATAAGCTGAAATTCCATGACCACATTACTCATATATGTAAGCAGGCTGCTAAACAAATAAGTGTACTAAGACGCTTCTCCACGATTCTAAGCCAAAAAGAAAAGATGCAAATTTTTAATGCCTTCATTCTGTCTAATTTCAATTACTGCCCGCTTGTTTGGCACCTATGCGGACAAACCGACACTAACAAAATGGAAAGAATACAAGAACGAGCCCTTCGCTTTGTCTTAAATGACCACAACTCCTCTTATTATGATCTTTTACAACGTGCACACAAGCCGTCTCTCTATCTAGGTCGTCTGCGCAAATTGTCAATAGAAGTATAAAAAATTATCACACACAACGGCCCAAATTTCCTTGAAAGTTTATTTGAAAGATACGAGACTCCTTACAATCTAAGAGACAACAATAGGATCCATCAGCCTGCTTACAATACGATAACTTATGGCAAAAACTCTGTGCGCTACCAAGGGGCCAAGCTATGGAATGTACTCCCCCTCCATATCAAGGAAGCAACTACCCTCCCGCAGTTCAAAAGACTCATACATACATGGCTTGGCCCATCCTGCAAATGTTCTATATGTGTATTGTGCCACAGCAGGATGTAAGCCACATTTTTCACACTTTTTTTACTTGTTTTTTTTTTTCCTTCTTTCAAAATGACTGCATGTATATATTTTCGCCTCTATTTCATTGTACTTACCATCTCATTGTTGTCTTTTTCATCTATAGTCGAAGAATAGTGCCTCAGCGCTAATGTTTTTATTGTACTGTACCTCGACTTGAAATAAAGATTATTATTTATATTTATATTTATTATTTTGGTTATTACACCCCTCCACAGTAGAGCGCTAACATCACTTTCAGAATGGCGAAACTGAGTCGGTATGCGCAGGCTAGTCTAAATTGGACCTTTTGCCTAAAATGGGGGGGGGGGAGGGGTGGTGGTCGCCAGAACCCTTTGAACCCCCCCCCCTTGGCAACGCCGCTGCAGTACATTCTCTACTGACATAAATATACCTTTTTTTTTTTCTTAACAGTTGAGAATCTGAAACAGCTCTGTAGTGCTGATTTACTTAACTGCCACTCATAATTATAATCTCTACGTTATAAAAAAGATTAAACACTGAACAAGACCAGATGGAGGTCTTGATAGGCTTATCTTAACGAGACAATACTGTATGTGCGTGCTTCCAATTTAAGACGCAGGTGACGAAATTTTATCCTCGCCCGTAGTCGTTCATAGAACAATCATTTTACGCAGCTGGGAGGAAAATGTGTGTCTCTAATGCGATTTCATGTTCATTTGTATTATTTGAAAATACGGGAAGTCTGATTAATTTCAGACATCCAAACATAGCCGAGATGCGGTGGTATGGCAAATGAATTGTCGGATAATTTCCGTTTATTAATAAGTGTGTCTTCTCGTCTGTCCTGGGCAGGGAGTGTTGATCTGTGTCGTTGTTAACAGTTACAGCAATTAGCAGCGTCTACTTCACAATCAAATCCCATGCATTGTAATTACACGCGCTTCAAATTATTGCAATTAACCCACAGAAAACTATTGGATTTGTAATCGGTTGTCATCCAGTATGCATGGCATTATCAACATATATCCACTTCATCACCTGTAACCAGGGACGTATATGTTATCTGGTAACAAGATGGTGACTCGGCTTACTTTCTTAGAACCTGCTGTGAAGCTTCCAGCTGGAAACTGCACCGCGGTTGTCAATTTGTATTGAATTGCACCTTGCCGCGTATTAAAAATAAGTTACATTGACATTTTAGGAGCGGGCGTTCACCTGAGTGATAGGAGAGGTCACAATTACCAATGATCTGTGTATTCAGCTGAATACACAACCTGACACACAGAATTATTCAGGGCTAGAGATGTGTATTCCCATTGGCTTGCATGCAAAATAACCTCAAATTAAAAGACTACTTTTAAAGCTGCAAGAATAAAATTTGTATAAACATTTCAGCTTTGTACATAATTTTACCACGTAAATTTTGGTGCTTCTGCAACAGGTGGTTTTAAAGTAATTAGGCTGTAAATTACAATGAAAAGTAATGGGAATACACAACTCTAGCCCTGAATGACTGAAATGCCCTCTACAGGAGAGCAGTAGAAGCTTCTGCTCTTGCTCTCCCCTATTGGACGCTTGATTTCCCACAAATGTGTGTGTGTGTGTGTGTGTGTGTGTGTGTGTGTGTGTGTGTGTGTGTGTGAATAGGAGGTACTCATATTCGCTGGGATCCTGTGCTGCCACCTAGACTACAGCATGGAACTTGACAGGAAGGAGGGCAGATTCATGTGTTAAGCATGACCACATGAGTTTCTTTGACAACTTGAGAACGTATAACGCTTAAGAAAATTCATTTCCTAATTTTTAAAATATGCAAGATATTAAACATAGGTACAAAATTTCATTTGGTTGAAAAGGTGTGATTTCCAGATGGGTAGGTAACATAACTGGTACAAGTACCCTCATGATGGGAGAGGTTTAGTTCGGCTGCCTACCAACTGATAGGACCAGAGCAGGTCTGCAGTTAATATATTTACATGTGAATATTTCCCATTCTACATGCTGCAGTCTTGAAAATATCTAGCGTCAAATTATGACGATAAAGCAGTGGCATATAAACCCAGGGGTGGATCCAGGAATACGTAACGGGAATGCATGCAAGTGGTCAAAATATCGAATTGTTTTGATCATCACGAAGTCTTGGGAACCTGCCACAGATTTTTTATAACGTGGTTGTCAAATGGTCAATTCTGAATATGGTGGTTCATTATTGCCAAGCCATCATTCACTTTTTGTCTAGTAATCAGGAGATATTGTCTCTTAATTACGAATAACTATCTCGTACTAGCGGGACAGCATCTTGTAGTTTCGAGATAATAACGATAAATGGGTTGGCACTAATGAGCCTCCATCTTTGATCCAGTTGGAAACAAAAATGTAAAGAAGTACATCAATAACTCTAAGGAAAGTCAGACAAAGTTTCGGATCTTTCAGTATGAAAAAGGAAAAAGGCTAGGGGGAGGCTTTCTTGCCTCTAGACGTTCCCTGTATGGCCATGCAACATTGGGCCATATGTCGTGGGTAATCTAAAACAAAGGTTTTAATAGTCTGCTCTTGTATGAAGCAAAAAAAAAAAAATCAAATTGTACATTAATTTTTTCCTTAAAACATATTTTTCATATAACCTGTTGCACCAATGTTGTATTGGGTAAATACAAAATTATTTTGTTTTCTGGTATTCTACTGGCTGAAAAGATGTCTTCTTCTATGTTGAAGTTATAAGCATGTGATATAACATTGCATGGCTGCTAGTCTGATCTTTGCACAATCAAATTCCATTTTTACCAAGATTTTGGTCACAAAAGAACCCGATAGAAAGGTTTCCCCAAGGCTAAAGCCAATGAAACAAAGAGGCGTGTTTCTACGAAGTTTGAAGAGAATCTGGCCACTTTTTGAGACGTCGGTTTGAGAGAGAGAGAGCGAGAGAGAGAGAGAGAGAGAGCGAGAGAGCGAGAGAGAGAGAGAGAGAGAGAGAGAGAGAGAGAGAGAGAGAGGAGAGAGAGAGAGAGAGAGAGAGAGAGAGAGAGAGAGAGAGAGAGAGAGAGAGAGAGAGAAAACAAGCAATCGAATTTTTCATTATAGTCCGCACCGTGGCAGATAATAACAAAATTGTCATATTTTTTGTTGCAAATGTTGTCGGTGGTAAAAGTATCAGGGGTGTGAAATATTGATGTTGGAGTTAACGGCCGGTATCTTCCAATCTGTCATATTTTCTTAAAAAAAGAGTTTTTTTTTCCAGATAAATACGTGACTTTTTCATACAAAGTGGAAACGAAATTACATAATTAAATCGTAAGTATGCAACTCATGGACAGAAGATATGATGTGGCAGAAATGAACTCCAAAAGTTGCATGAATAATACAACAATGCAGCAACATACAACCAAGAGATGCGGACAGCTACCAAAAACATTGAGCCGGCTCAAATCAGACATGAATCCGGTTCGAACCGACAGCTCAGCCGGCTCAGGGACTTCATTTTACAGCTCAGTCGGCTCGGATCTTCAAATGTAAGGGAAAAACAACAAAGTGCACAAAGGTCGATCTAAATGTATTCAATAAACTCAATTGAATTTCATCAAACGCAGTACACTGACAAAGAAACTAAGTATATTATAACCACCAGTTGCCTTTTATGGGTGACTACCTGTCTCAAGTCAGGAGTGAAATATGTTTTTTCACATTTGGTATTGGAAGATAAATGCTGATGCTTTGGTAAGTCTGTAATCTCTTTGCTCTCATTGTTGGGTTTGGAATTTATGAATATGGATCATGTTTTTCTGTACTATACTTTATAACAAAATTAGTTTGTATGTATTCTGATATGTAAATATTTATTCACAGCATTGTTCTATACATGCTTCAGCATACCTTACCGTTTGTGTGTTAATTTTTCATATACTTGTGCTTTTGTAGTGTCATATTGTATTGTTTTGGCAAAATGCCATTGTTTGTTATATACATGGTTCAGCCAATAAAGTTCATATCACACAAAAAAGAGACTATATTTCTGCTCCGATCCTACACTCGCCACAAGTTTTGTCACATAATATTCTTGAATTTTAGCGTGCAAAAATCACCATTTTGCATGAATCGGGTGTTAGACAAAATCGTTTGTCTGTGATAGTTTTCCCTATGGTCAGAGAAGAGGCGCGTTTGGGGAACACTTGTGGCTGGTATAATCGAACAGTGCTGGCAGTTGGCAGTCGATGGATTGACTTGTATAGACAAATTCTTTGAAGTGACCGGTACACATTTCAATGGTTAATTAGCTATGTGCGCATGAAATAAAACACGGGAATTAATATATTAAAGAAAGCTTGTACCTGTCAACTTGTATTGAATTTCTTAGCAATACCAAAGCATAAATTTGTGGTACAATGTATAACATATTCTGGGAGAAAATCCAAAACGTCGGCGCGAGCCACAGGCTGAGCTGTTCTTCAATTGTCTTGAGCCGGCTTGTCTCATGATTTTTTAAACAAGACTAATACTTGGCCACTTTTCTTGCTACTATTCTGTGCAATCCATACGGAAAATGTTCCATAATACTGTGCATTATTTTCTGAGTAATGCCCAGAACACACCCTTTGAGCTTAACAATAGCAACGACGACGGCGACGGTGATGATGATGATGATAATGATAATGACGGTGACAGCGGTAGTGACAGTAACAATAACAGCAATACAAACTCAAGGCATCATTTGGAAGGAGACGGTTCTGGTCTAGCAGGAAGAGAAATGAAAGGACCATTACAGAGCAAAAAGGGCACTTGGGTATGCAAATAAAATGTATGGAAATGGTGCCTTAAGCATTGTCACAATGGAGTGAATGAGTGTTGAAGTTAAATGTGTAAAATGGAGAAGAAAACAGTTTGTTTCTGGTGGTCTCAGATGGCATTTTTGAGGAAAGAAAGTGCATCCCTGTCGATATAAAACCCCGTCATTGATAAGAGCCACTCAAAATGGGAACGTCTACCTTTAGGATGCGTTTTATTGAAAGAAGCCAACTCTTGCAGAGCCAACTAATACGTGGACACTCTTTACATTTTAATTTACTTATTGTTATCTGTAATATTCTATGCATTTATCTATGTACAGCTTTACTTGGCCTCTCATTGGGGCTGTCCCTGTTCAACCAGAAAATAAATAAAATAAAATAAAATATAAAATAAACAAACAAACAAGCTAACAAAACAAACAAACAAACAAACAAACAAACAAACAAACAAACAAACAAACAAACAAACAAACAAACAAATAAATAAATAAATAAATAAATAAATAAATAAATAAATAAATAAATAAATAAATAAATAAATAAATGAATAAATAAACAGCAGCTGAATCTATGAGTGTTCTGGTTACTGCCTGGGTGGGTGGTTGGTGGTGGTGGTTGTCATACTTTATGCAGCAAATCACTGGTGGTCCTTTACACTGTGGCTTTAATTAAAATGAAGACATTCCATACAAGGCACTCTGCTCTAACGGGTTCACACTTAATATGAGGTTCGTTTTTCTATGGCCTTGCCTTCTTTTTTTTTTTTTTTTACCATAAAACACACAAGAAAGTATATTTTTAAAGGTACATATTCTGAAGGTTTTATATAAATTTCAACCAGTAAAAGTCAGGAGAGGACTACGCATTTTAAATGTCGCCGTTACTTTTGCTGCACGTTAATTTTGCGGCAAGTCAAACCTGCAAATATACATAAGTTCCCCGCTGAGAGTTTTCAATTCTCTGTGGGAAGTTTTTAGACTTGCGCACAGAGTTTATATGCACGTGCATAATTTTTAAAACTTTGTAACGAGTTTTAAATTCACTACACAGATATATTGCTGTGCAATGGGTTTTTATTTCTGTACAGAGATTTCTAATTTTGTGCAGGGAGTTTCTAATTCCATTCACGAGGTTAAAAATAAATACCATAATTACAGTCACATTGTCCACCAGACGGGCTGGGCTTCCGATTTGGTACAGTCCCGGGCTGTCGAATACACCCACAATGTGACGGGAGTCAGCAATCTTCTAGCTGCATCATTCAGCCAGTTCATATCACTCAGGTGGCAAAAGAATCTACGACCCCGTACCGTTGGTCAACCAGATAATAACCTTGTTATTTATTGCGCGGATTTAATTGACCAACTAGAAAAGATGATTTGCTGCATAGCAAATCGGTGTGTGTGTCTTCAAAGCTTATTGCTGCATATTGGTCCGTAACATAGGAGTAGAAGTTGGAGTGGTATCTCAATCTATTATAGCTTTGACGTTATTCAAGATTTAAAATTTCCAATGGTGCTACTTAGCATAATTTAAATTGCTACAACTTTTCTTTTTAATTCATTAGGTACGCAATGGCCAACAACCCCCTAGTAGAAGTTGCAATAACATCTCTATCTATTATAGTTTTAAAGATATTCAAGTTTGAAAATTACTAATGCTGCTAATTAGCATAATTTAAATTGCTACAACCTTTCTTTTAGATTTATTGCATGCGCAATGGTCAATAACCACCTAGTAGAAGTTCAAATGACATCTTTATCTAGAGTAGTTTTGAAGATATTCAAGATTCAAAATTTTTAAATGCTGCTAATTAGCATAATGTAAATTGCTATAACTTTTGTTTTAAATTCATTAGATGCGCAATGGTTAATAACCCACTATTAGAAGTTAGAATGACATCTCTATCTATTATACTTTTGAAGATATTCAAGATTTAAAACTTCAAACGCCCCTAAGTTGCATAATTTTAAACATCTTCATTCCTATACATCAAGAGGCTGAATTCCTTGTATGGAGGTACAATCATACTAAGTTTGGAGTTTCTATGTATAATAGTGTCAGAGAAAAGTGTCGGACAAATTCACTGGTAAAGAAGAAAGAACCAGAAAATATTTGCGTCACAGCAAATCTGTCTGGGTGCCTTAAAATTAGAACAGTTTGAAACGCTACACTTTGCTATTGTTCATTATAATCTAAATTTTGTATATTAGCCTAATTTTTATAAAGTAAAATGCAACAACTTTGGCTCTTGGTGCTTTGGATGTGGCCATGTCACCAACTTATAGATTGAAGTTTGAATGAAAGTACTATCTATAATAGTTTTGAAGCTTTTCAACATTGTAATTTTGTGTATTTGCCTTATGTGCATAAATTGAAAGTCTTCAAAGTTCGTTTATGGTTCATTGGATGCGGCTTTGTCAGAAACCCATAAATTGAAGTAGGATCGGCACCTCTATCTATAATAGTTTTGAAGCTATTCAAGATTTACATTTGGCAAGTTCACCTAATTTACATAAATTGAAATCTTATAACTTTGGTTTATGGTTCATTGAATGTGGCTTTGCCACAAACCTATAAATAGAAGTTGGGATGGTATGTCTATGTATAATAGTTTTGGAGATATTCAACTTTGAAATTTTTCAAAGCCCCTTATTAACATAATTTGAAATTCTACAACTTATACTGTCCATTATATTGGCAGGTGTCCCAAACCTATAATGCGTATTGGAATATTGAGTATCTGCTATAGTTTGGAAGATATACAGCCTGGAAAAGTTTAATTGCCCTAAATTTACATACTTTTAAACATCATGGCTATTCCAAATGAGATGCACAATTTCACTGGTTAAGTCAGTCAGCATAGCAAGCTGATTTCTTAATGTATTGCACATAGAGTTAAAAATGTGTTAATCAGGACCATCGATAGTGACCAGACAGGTTTCGTGAAAGACAGATATATAGGGGAAAATATCATGAGATTACTAGAATTATTAGAATATACAGACATGGAAAACATTTGATTTGTCGGAATGGAGGTTTGTGGATTCAGCATTACAGTTTTTTGGGTTTGGACAGTTATTATGCCAATGGATCAAAACTTCATACAACAATATTATCAGTCAAATTACAAATGGCGGGTGGGCAACAGAACCATTCAAAATTTCCAGAGGAGTACGCCAAGGTTGCCCTCTTTCAGCATATATCTTTATCTTATGTGCAGATATGTTAGCCACAAGTATTAGACAAAACAGAACATAGAAGAGGGAATTGCAGTAGGAGAAACAGAATGTAAAATTAGTCACTATACAGATGACACTTGTTTGATAATCGCTGCAACAAAAGAGAGCCTTACAGAAGTAATCCGTGTATTTGAACATTTTGAAACATATTCAGGTCTAAAAGCAAATTATGATAAAACGGAAATAATGCCCACAGGAAATATTAAAGGACAAAATCTCAAAATGGATGTAGGTAAAATATTGAAATGGAATGATGGTCCTGTGGTATTATTGGGAGTCAAAATAAGCCATATAAAAACATATTAATATGTCATAATTATAACCCCCTGATACAAAAAGTAAAAACACAACTCCATATATGGTCCCAGAGGAATAAATCTATGCATGGTAAAATTACAGTTATAAAAACCTTTGCAGTATCCCAACTTATTTGTATTATGTCTGTTTTGCCAAGCCCACAGAAAGTCCGGTTTTGGAATAAAGCAGAGGAAAAGGACCTTTTCAAACTTATAGAAAACATATTGTATGAATTTGTATAGCATGGGCCGAATAAGGGTAAAATTAAAAGAAATATACTTATACAATCTTATGAATATGGAGGACTTAAGGTGACTCATACTTTATCACATTATTTGGCATTAAAATTATGTTGGATGAAAATGTTGGTTCAGCCAGGTTTTGACAGAAAATGGAAAAAGTTGACACATGTACAACTCCCTGGAATGGGTGATAATATATTGAGGTCTAGTATAGGAAAAAAGATGTAGATTATGTAACTGATAAAGTTCACAGTACTCTCTGGAAAGAAATTATAAAAATATGGTGTGATTTTCACTTTTCCTATCCTAGTACTGGTGCGAGAGTTAAAAACAAATTATTTGGTACAACTCTTTTATAAGGATTAAAGGCAAACAAATTTTCTCGAAGAAATGGCATGAAAGTGGGGCTCACACAATAGCCAATTTGTTAAAGGAAGATGGATCATTTCTAGACTGAGCAATTTTGTCGAAAGTTTCTGAAAGTAAAAACTTTTAAAAAAAAAATTTTTCAAGGTCTATTACATTCAATACCAAACGACTGGAAACAACAAGTTCTGAAACCTAATTCCAAAGGTTATCAAGAAAGTGCGAATTCCAAGTATTTGATTGAGATAATTTATAAAACAGAAAAATTTTCCACGATGTTTTATCTAAATTTGTTAGGGAAAGTATCAAGGCCGGAAAATCTTCTACAAAAAAAGATGGATGGCAGATCTAACGGTTAATCTTGAGGATTAGTATCTACACAGAATTGTTTTTCGCAGATTTATAAATGTTCTATATCATCAAATATAAGAGTCTTTCAGTAAAATGTTTTACAGCGAATTATATTTACAAATAATAGAGTCTCTAAAATGGGTATAAAGGAGAGTCCACTATGTACATTTTGTAATGAAGTTAGTGAGACCCTTGTTCATTCCTTCTATGATTGCGAAGTATCGCAGGGATTTTGGGTTGAGGCCATCAACTGACTGTCAGAATTATCAGGAACTAATGTAAATTTATCAAGAACTAAAATGTTGCTAGCCTTAAAATTTATAAATGAAAATATCTGGTCTCTGTGCTATATAGTAGGGAAAATGTATTTATACCAATGTCACCATATGAACAGTAAACCTTATATTGGAATTTAAAAAAAGAAAATGGAAGATATCAAACATATTGAAGTTTTGATAGCTAAAAATAATGATAAATTGTCTATTCAGAGAAACAAATGGATGGTGTGATAGGTTTGGGGAGAGAAGAAATTTAATGTATGCTAAGTTCTATGGTTGAGTGCTTAATCATTGACTGAGAGTGTGAAATGAATCAAGGCAGATTCAGATAATGTACAAAACCAGTGTATTTATGAACATTATAATTTTCTGTTGTCAATTTAAAAAAAACATACAAACAAAAAACAAACAAACAAAAAAACAAAACCCCTCCAAACCCCCCCCAAAAAAAGAAAACAAAAAAAAGGAAAAAAAACAAAACAAAACAAAAAAAAAGGGGAAAAAAAAAACAAAACAAAACAAAAAAAAAAAACAAAAAAAAACAAAAACAAAAACAAAAACAAAACAAAAACAAAAACAAAAACAAAAACAAAAAACAAAAAAACACCTGAAGTTGGAATGGCACTTTTATCTGTAATAGTTTTGAAGCTTTTCAAGATTTAAGTTTTACAACTTTGGTTCATTGGGTTTGGCTATGTCACAAACCCATTGGTTGAAGTTGGATGACACATCGGTGTTGCGGACTTCACACTAGGAATTAATTGCAGGATCTGGAACTTACTATTAGATTTCAATGGTATATCTATAATAAAGAATATATGCTGAGCTGTAAATTGAAGATATGAGGTTGATGCAAGCATCTCTCTTTAAATTGATGGGGTTACTAGTATAACGCCAACCTGGAAATCAAAGCTAGTTTTTGCATCTCCATCTGTAATACTATTACTCAGGAATCTGGACCTGATGAGCAACAGAAGCAGAAGGAACTGGCAATGTGGATTGCAGTAAGAAATTATACACACAGTCAATATGCATTATAATGACACCATCTGTTCACATGAAAATTTGTCAAATATCTGAACTGGTCATATAATTGTATGAAGCAGCAAGAGAATGAGAGGTCAGCTCCCTCAAATTTGCGCCATAACAGTGGTAATGCTGAATAGTGGCGTGTCATTTTCTCCTTTTCCTTGTATTGTATGCCTCATCAGTTTTATATTTTGTTGCACTCGGCTCAGCATATTTTCTCTTTTTTCTTCAGAATATTCTGCGTCATTGTGATACTTAGATTTTTTTTCTCATAGTGCATTTATTGCTGTCCTATTCTCATCAAATGACAGATCTGTGTGGTATCTTTTCACTCTGGCCACATTATTTTGATGATTGTGACCTCATAAATGTCACAGTTTACATAGTGCTTGTTCTTTCCTTTTTCTATCTCAGTCTCTTTACCTACTTCTTTTGGCATTTTGCTTCTTTCTTGCCATGTCAGAAAAGTTGAAAGCTATAGGTAATTTTACACTTGCGCATGGTCAGAGAAATAGATTAAAAAGTTTTTGATATGTATTGACTGTTAGATTGTTTTGCACATAGGAGTAGCATAGTAGTTTAAGAACATTTATACCATTCTGTTCATTTAGTTTCTGCATAGATACTCATGATAAACTGCTTTATTTAAATATCAACATTATTACGGTATTCAATATATCATTGCAGATCTTTTATGTATGGGCTTGACAAATCAATGATAAGTTTGTCTGCTTTCAGTGATATACATGTGAATGTATTTCAGGTATATGTCTTTGGAAGTGGAAGAGCAATTTTGTTTATGACTAAACAGACCTTTTTTTCACTGTATTTTGAGCTATTTGCACTGGTGCGTAGTGTACAACATATTCCTATCTAGCCTGCTACAACAATTGTCAGTGTCTTGCCATTATGATGTTAAAAATATATAGCCTGATACAACTCTCAGTATCCTGCAACAACAGTGCTTAATACATGTGGTGTTAGAATATATAGCCTGATACAGCAGTGCTCAATATATATAGCCTGATGCAATGGTTGTTAGTGTTTAGCAACATCTCTCAATAGTGCTCAGCAGTACTCAACACAACTAAGTATACAAGTTCTCAACAGCTCTCAACATGTTTTCAATGTCCTCAATTGTACTCAACAAATCTCATTTGTGCTGTGTAAGTATCAAAAGTTTTGCAACAGCAGAGTGTGTAAAACAGAAAAGTCAGTATCCCTTTGTCAGTTTTCTTGCACAGCCAGGCAGTGGGTGAAGCAGATAAAGTCTCTGGAATCAAGGGACCTTCATGAATAATAAATGAGGTGATCTGTATCCAACCATCAAAGAGCAGTCAGTCATCACATAATGCAGGACTGCCTGAAGTTTTCTCACAAGGCTGCTTGCATATCACCCACCGTGAGCTAATTGTCAAGTGCATCAGTGGTCTTGCTTTCAAAATAGGCTGTCACTGGCAGTGAATGCTTCAGTAGAGTACTATCTGTCGCTATAGTCTGATGTTGTAGAAATTTTTGAGCAAAGCCTCACTTTTTACACAATATTTAAACTACCAAAAGACAAGTTTGAGCACCTGGAAGAACTGGTACCAGGAATGTCCATAAAGCAGGCTGGGGTAATATATTCACATGGAGCTGTCCAAGAAGGCCCCATATATCCTTGAAAATGGCATCGCTTGTTCCTTGGTCAATTAAAAAAAATGCCCATGATTAGCAAAATTTTAAATTCTAGAGTGTCAGCCCTTCTGGGTAATATGGATGAGTATGTGTGCATGTACATGTACATTTTTCATACATGCACATATACATGTACAGTGTATACATATTACATTTCAAGGGGAGGTGTATACATGCAATACAAAACTGTTCTTTCTTCCTTTATTACAAAAACAAATTTTAACAGAAGCTGTCAAGAAACTGCATGTACATGTGCCTGTGAACCGCAACAAGCACTATACTGTCTCAGTATTGGCTGTGAAGAACAGGCTTCATCTCATTGGTTACAAAGAAACAAAGACACGAAACTGTCCACTGTGATGACACAAATTCACACACTTTTTCAAAATTCACAAAGTTGTGAAAAACAGTCATTGAGGACTGGAAGACCATACTTTGATGGGTCTGGCCAAGTAGTCAATTTTAAATGGAAGGTACACTCAGGCTTGTCCTGCTTTGAAGTCCTGAGACCGGCTGCTTCCCTTGGGACCGATAAGCTCAGCAGACTGACACAGTCTCAGGCAAAATCAGAAAAGCTAGAATACCAGTCTCAGTCATGGTGTACTGACAGGACTGTGCAGCACTAGTGAGAACTATTGTCTACTTGGTACATATGGCAGCATGGAGAAGATCTGTTCTTGCATGAACAGAAAGAGATTCTCTGTATTTTATTGAGACCCTCATTACACAGCTGTTGGGAATCCCCCCCCCCCCCGCCTAATTTGCTACAAGACCCAAGCCTTGCACACCATGCACCCAGCATTCATGGACGGAAGGCTGCCTATGAGATGGGTTCAAGCTAATTAATTATGGATGCAAAATGGTTGCCTAGCACCATGAAGGTCAAGCACAGGTCAACTAGCAGGTGAAGGCCTGCATGCATGGATTGTGGAAAAATTCGGGTAATTGAGCATACATTAATATTCCCCAACTTTGGTTTACATGCTATTGGATTTGCTAGTTGTCTCAAACCTATATGCGTAAGTTAGAACTTTGTGTCTGTCTATAATATTTTTGAAGATATAGAGCTTTTAAAATTTTAATTGCCCCTCATTGCATAATTTTAATCATCATGACTATTCCACACCAAATGGCAAAATTTCATTGGTGGGTCAGTCACCATGGCAAGTTGGTGGTTTTGGGAATTATAGTGTCTGAGAAAAACTCCGGACAAATTTGGGTACCTTGGATGCGAGTAAAAACAATATGCATGGGTTGGCACTCAGACATAAAGAAAGAGAGAATTTTAGGAAAAACAAAAAAGTGTTTTAATAAGAAAGCTTCTATTTATTGCAGGCATCAAATTGACCAATAAGATTGATACTTTGTATTGGGATCAATACTCTTCCTGTATTAAATCAACCAATGAAAATCCGTACAATAAGGACATGGGTGAAAATATGTGGTTCTCATATGCTTCTGACCACAATGCCAATGTAGTTTACTACATTCAAGCTGCAAGTGTTTGGCATATTAAATGAATACTCCACTTACAACGGCATATTAAATGAATACTCCACTTACAACGGTTTTACCATGAAACTGTCAAGTTTTCAGAGGATTAGGTTGATTTGGAAGACGTTTACCAATTATGCGTTCTTTTCCATTCACGAGCGACCAGATGATCTAAAAATTGAAAAAAAAATCCCCAACAACAACAAACAAACAAACAAACAAACAAACAAACAAACAAACAAACAAACAAACAAACAAATAAAACACCCCCTCCGCTAAAAATAGTTTTTATCTATTTGTTAGACGCCGGTGACTTGAAATATGAGATTTCGCAGTTATATGAGTTAAGGGTATCATGAAAGATATTTTTTCAGAACAAAGTCAAAAGAAACATTTATGCAAAGCTTGTCACCATGCAAATGCACCGCGGCTTAATCAATGCAAAACATAAGTAGTAAATTGGTACACTACTGGCTACGTGCACACAGTGCGTTGATTGATGGACAAAACAAAAAACGAAACAAAAATAAAAAAAACAAGCAAAAACAAAAAACAAAACATAAAAACGAAAACAAAAAAAAAACAAAAAAAAAACAAAACAAAACAAAACAAAACAAAACAAAAAAGGAAAAAGCACAAAACAAAAAACCCTTAAAACACAAGTAAAAAAAACCTCCGCCCTCACCCCCTAAAAGAAGCACACACACACACACACACACACACACACACACACACACACACACCTCCAGACAGCTGCTGAACATTGAGTTGAAGGTTCTTCCAGCATTTGAATTTTGATGTGTCTGATTACTTGCAGGCATTTCATGAGGTCTGCATAGATCTCAATCCAAGGTCAGCTGACCACAGGACTGTCACTGTCCTCTACTTTAAAATTTTGTTTAAACTTAAGTTGTCAAATGGTCATTTCTGTGTACGATAGTGCATTAGTGCAACCCAATGTTCATTTTTTGTCTCGCAATAACGAGATTTTCATTCCACTCAAACTACGCTTCATTGTCTGGTAGATGATTGGTTAGAAAACATTGATGCCGGCTCTCCGACTGTTGAAATCCTTCTTGATTTGCAAAAATGTTTTGACACCATTGATGTTTCCATCTTGCTGTATAAACTGGGTAAATATGGTATAGATGGGATTGAACTGAGTTGGTTTAAATTCTACCTGTCGGACCGGACACAAGTTGTAAACTGCAATGGGCACAAATCTACAAAATTAACGTAAATATTGGTATCCCCCAACGATCCTCGCTTGGACCTATTCTTTTCCTACTGAATATAAATGACTTCCCCCAATGTTTATCACCAACTGCATGTTATTTGCAATGATACAACATGGTATGCTAAAGGCAAAACTCTTAAAGAAGCAGAATCTAATCTGCAAGCTGAATCATATAATATATCCGACTGGTTCACCCGAAACAGATTTTCTCTCAATGCCCCCAAATCATGTGCCATAGCTTTTGTTCATGCAGTGTCGAGGAGAGAATGTCATAAATTTATCTGTTAATACTCATGTTCTTACACAAGAAACTTCCATAAAATTACTGGGCGTGGTAATTGACGACAAATTAAACTGGTCACATTATGTAACTTACTTGGTCTCTAAAATAGGTCCTAAAGTATCCCTCCTATATCGCCTAAAGCATACACTGCCACCCGCATTATTGAATACCGTATATAAGAGTATAATACAACCTCTGTTTGATTACTGTGATACTGTCTGAGGATACTGTTCCAAGTCTCATTTAAAACAGAATAATTATACATAAAAAAAGACAAAAAAATACAAAACATACTTCTCATTTAAAACAGAATATTCACGGATGAAGCAGACATAAAAACTTTAACAAAACAGATGCATTTCTCATTTAGAACAGAATAATTATAAATAAAACAAGACAAAACAAAATAAAACAAAACAAAACAAAACAAAAAAAAAAAAAAAAAAAAAAAAAAAACCCAACAACAACAAAACTGAAATTTTGCATTTAAAGTAGACAAATTATAAATTACACTGACATAAAGACACAACAAAACAGATATTTCTCATTTAAAACAAAATGATTATAACCTGTCTAAAACCTGATCTTCAACCAATCAGCAGTGAGCAGAACTATTTTGTAGCCACAGTGGATCCAAACATGCATTTCCTTTAGGGTTTGCATGGTGACTATGAGCTTTTTTGCACAAAAAGTATTGAGTGATGATAGTTCCATTAAATACTCCAACATGTGAATCTGACTTGACATCATATATAATTCATGATTACGGTCTAAATAAGTTTGTGTCAATGTAACAAATAATTTCATATTTAGCACATTGTGCCCCCTTTTCCTCCTTCCACAAGAATATATTCAGACAATTAACATGGCAAAAAAGCTTCAAACTTGCCACATTTAGTTGCACTTCTAGAACTTTTGTTCACTGTTGATTGACAGATGTCTCAAACCTACAAGTGTAAGTTGTAATTTTTTGTTTATCTGCAATAGTTTGGAAGATATGGAGCTTTTAAAATTCTACGTGCGCTTAATTTGCATAATTTTAAACCTCATGACTATTCCAAGTCAGGTGCCTAATTTCTCTGGTAGGTCGGTCACCATGGCAAATTTGGTGGTTTTTGAAATAGTAAAAACTCCGGACAAACCTGGTCGTAAAGAAGAAAGAAAGAAGGAAAGAAAGAAAAAAGAATTCTTGGAAAAACAAAATGTCTGGGATGGCACCCAGATATAACAAATAGCCTTTGGAATCAGGAATCTAAGTGAAGCAACCACTGGTAGATTTGTGGCATCGGTGTGCCGGCTATGTTGACACGTGGCCTTAGCAAAACCCGGAGTCACCAAGGGTCACTTGAAAGGGCAAAAGAACATAAGTTGAAGGGTACTAGTATGCGACTATAACTTTGACAATACAGTGGGAGAAATACAAATTACGTTGGTGTGGCATTGTAGCAGTCCGTGCGGGGGTGTATCGAGTCACTTGATAAGTGTAATCAGATGATATATCATAGCAAAAGCGCATCAATCTGAAAGCAAGCGAGAAGTGACGCTGTGCAGCAACTATCTTTAACGCTCGGACCCCCCCCCCCCCCCCAGCCTGACTGGCTTACTATAAAAACCCTTGTGTCCGTGAGGCTGGGTTGGGTAGGAGGTTGATTAAATAAATCGAAAAACCTTCCACATACGTCTGTTTGATATATTGAGGGCATGGCTTCCAGAAAATTAGCCAAACGCACACTGAAGAAAAGAAAGTAAACCGAAGCCAACAGCAAATGAGAGCAAATCGAGGTGGAAGATGTAGGCGCAACGGAAACAGAGTTACGTGTAGGCGGATGTGATCTATTAAAGGCTCAATTATAAACACCCAAAAACTATGTATTCGAGTACAAAATAGAACGAACTGCGTGCTGATATGATTTGTGAAACCGGAAATGAAATTACCTGCATGCGGATGTGATTTATTAAAGGCTGAATTGTAAACATCCAACAATTATGTATTTGGGTACAAATTAGAACGAACTGCGCGCTGATATTGTGACACCGAAAATGAAACGAAGACTCCCTAACAAAGCTTTAAAGTGTGAGAGTTTTTATGAAATGTTCGGATGGAAAACTCAATCTTGGCTGCGGGGTGTCGGGGAAAAGATATGACTACTTGGTTTGACAAATCATTTCACCTGAAACATAGCCTCAAAAACCTACAAAAAATGGGGATTGTCAAAAATGAATGAATGAATGAATGAATATAAATGAAATAAATAAATAAAGAAATGAATAAAGAAAGAAAGAACAAAGACAGTGAAAAACGAATTGTAGGTGCAAAAGCCTTTCATATATTCGCCCCACTTAACAGCTTTCCTTGGTGCGCATTTACTGCGAGAGGAAGGCTGTTGACCTGTGGCATCCTCTCATTACAGGTATTTACTAAAATTATCGCCAATTTGTTTTCTATTAACGAGTATTTTAAGTAAGGCAGACGACAATTTTCATCTGGGCGCAGCAGCCATTCAACAACTGGGCGCTTTTGGACAATTCGAGGAGACAAGGATTAATGTCAAGTGAAGTAAATGTATCGATATCAAGCTCAACAGGGGCCGTTGCTTAGGGTAACCCGCATAATTTTGACAATACTAACACACGACAATACAAACACACAAACAGAGAGAGAGAGAGAGAGAGAGAGAGAGAGAGAGAGAGAGAGAGAGAGAGAGAGAGAGAGAGAGAGAGAGAGAGAGAGAGAGAGAGAGAGAGAGAGAGAGAGAGAGAGAGAGAATTTTATTTCATGCAAACAAAAAAACCATGGTGCTAGGTGTAGAAGATTGCAGATTTCCACAAGGTACTATGAACTGTATCAAGAGTGTTGCTTTGATATCATAAATGATTGGAGTGCAGAAAGTCAGGGAATGTGTGATCACCGAATTTGTTATCGCTTCGTAAGAGTTAAATCCTCATGTAACCCTTGTTGCATCATGATATTGTTGTGCATGCGCATAATTCTATCACGATTCATGAGCACAACCTAAACATACATACACACACACACACACACACACACACACACACACACACACACATATATATATATATATATATATATATATATATATATATATATATATATATATATATATATAGTGTGTGTGTGTGTGTGTGTGTGTGTGTGTGTTTGTACTATGTTGTATTGACGAATCATTTTGAAGCTTAGGGAATATAGGCTTTTATGACAAAGAAGAACTTTTGACTGTCAGAAATATTTATTTGACAAGCTCCTGAAATGTTACAATATTACTGATAAAAGCTATAAATCAGACAATACCTGTTTAAAAAAAACACAACTACAACCACAACCATCTCCAAAACATATCCTTTCAACCAATCCCTCTTCGGAAATGGTTAGGCTATGACAAAAAACAAAACAAAACACAGAATTATTTTACACAATCAAAAAGTGAAGTACAATACATTACTTCAATTTAGGGAATTCTCAGGATGATACGCGTGCCTAAGGTAAATACATACATGCTGCCCCATGTAAAAACGCGGGGAAGCATCATAAGCTGGATATTAAATAGATCTATGTCAATGTACCACTCAATCACAGGGCATGATTTTATTTTATTTTATTCGGTGCCAGTCACATAGTGCATAAACTATAAACAATATACAATACTGAATACAGACAATTACACAAATCAAAGAGGCATGGTCAAAAATAAGATTTTACAGTGTATAAAGACATATCACCGGAACGTATACATGAAATAAAACTTGACAAACATAAGGTATCACATGAAAAAAAACACAGGATGCATCACAATAACTTTATAAAGTCACATCGACAAATTAAAACTACACATTAAAATAAAATCAAATGATTATAGGAGTTTGCAAAAAGACTGGCACCAGGCTAACCCAAGAAAGCTGGCTTGATTGCCTTGCTTATTTCCATCGGGGTCCTGGGGATAAAAATTAGGGACAATAATCTAAAAAAAGTAAATACATGTAAATAAATTTAGTAATGAGATAAAATGTAAAGAATAGGAGTTTTGAATGAAAATAAATAACACAGTGTATCTACTACAACTTGGAACAAACTGTGTGCAGCAACATCACAAGGAACGTTAGTAATAAATGAAATTACTATTTTCCTTTAGTTTGGCCTTTTCTGAAAGATGTGCTTTTAGTTAAAGTTTGAAATTCCTTTTGTCTGATATTGCTTTTAATTGTACTGGTAATTCGTTGCAACTTGTAATGGCAGTGAAGTAGAAAGAATTAGCAGGAGTAGTTTTGACACTTGAGGGGAAATCCCGGGCCTGAGGCCCGGGGGAGAGCTGACTCAAAGTGGAAGCAGCAACCTACTTCGCGGACTGAGTCTGCTCGGCCTTGGTGACAGTAGCTGTGGCCAATGTGAGGGAAGCCTGGACCTCCTCACGCAACTGCTGATTCTTACGGAGCTCGTGGTCTGCCTGCCACACGAGTGAGTGAGGCAGGGTACTGGGCTTAAAGGTGGGAACCAGCAGAACCGCCATCTGCTCACTCTGGGGCAAAGCCACTGGAGGTGCAGAATGGACTGCCAGTGCCACTGTTGGGGGGACAGGAGGTTCTGCCCGGGCTGGAGGGCCCAACACCATCAGAGCCAAAGGCCCAGTGGCAGTCAACAGCTCCCCTTTTCTAAGTGTCTTCTTCCAAGGTCCCCTATGCCTGCGTTTTCTACCCAAGCTTTCGGATCGAGGATCTCGGTAAGTCAACAGAGGCACCAGTGTAGTAGTTGGCACTCTGGGCTTGCGATCCCAGCTCTCAGACTGGCCGGGGTGCTGGCTTTCCGTACTGCCCGGACCTATAATCGAGAGCCCGGACTTGCTGGGGTTCTGGAATCCAGGGGGTGGCCATCCACTGGCTTCCACTCCAGTCGCACCATTTTGTGAGGTTGCTTGCTGTCCAAGCGTTCAGACCTGGAGGATCGACATCTTGAATGCTGCAGCCATCGCTTGGCAGACTTCTTCACAGCAGACTCTGAAGAAGAAACAGTCTGTTGAGAGGGGGCAAACAATGCACAACATCTGAGCCTGCTGTATCATACTCTTGGACATTGCTTCCAAGGCCGTGACCAGCTTTGGATTGGTGCCAAGAACAGATTTGGATGTCATGAGTGGCAAAGTCTGTCACTTGTGAAGTCTGAGAGGAGAACTCGTGCTACTTGACTTACGACTCCAAGATCTCTTCTCCTTCTCCCAAAGGGTATCAGGAGAAGAAACGTCTATCTAAGGAGACTGCTGACGAGCCGAAGCAAGCCTATGCTCTTTCTCCCTCGACACATGAGGCACATGGGATGAAGACGGACGAGCCAAAGCAAGTCTACATTTCTTCCCATGGGGAGTCTTAGCAGGTGAGGACTCAAAAGAGTCTGACATCTTGGCCTAGCCTTTGGCGGCTCTTGCGACCTGCCGTCTATACCCAGTACAATCTGACTTTCTTCTAGCTTGCTCACAGAGTAGCCACTTGTCCTCCCCCCAATACTGGCAGTATTTGCAAGTTCGCTCACGAGAGCAAACTTGGCCCAACTGCAGGCCTCAACCATAGCAGTGTGGATGGTTGTCCTTGGCTGCCATAAAGTGGTTCCGAGAATCCAACTTTTGTCCTCAATCCAGTAAGGATGAGGATGCAGACGTAGTGGTATCTGGCCCAACACCAATGGACTGCCTCTGAAAGGAACCAATAGCCTGGTGCACACTGCTGTCCCTCAATCTCCGTTCTGTTTGCTGGGACGCCATCTTGACAAATGCAAGTACAAGTCAAACGACCAGCTTTCCACTTTCTATTTCAGTCGTATCTGATCGCAGAAATCAGCTATCTAGGTATCTGTAGATGCCCGGACCGCTGAGAAAAAATTTTATGCAGAAGAGAGCATGCGAGAGCACAAAAAACAGTGAGTGTGAGAGCTTGTTCATGGAGTTTCACTCGAAAAGAGCAATCCAGTAATGGCGCCTCAAAAGAGAAAGGATGATACGGGTACGGGGCGCATGTGCATATGATGTCACCATCAGTTGCACATGGACCGAGAGATGGCGCCACGGGACCGTCAGGTTTTCAGAATCAAGTGTGAGCAGCAAGCTTCTCATCTCGATTTCTTGAGCGTCATGCCCAGACAAAGAGGTCATGGCAATGGTGGTCGAGAGGTGGCGTTACGTAATTAATTCTGATGAGAGGGTTTTTCTAGCTTTTAGGTTGAGGGACGGGGCATGTCTGCACAGCAATTTTCGTCAAGAATTTGATTTATTTATAATGGTCTTGATCATGGGCTCTCCGGACAAGGATTTGTCGAAGATGACACCCAAATATTTAACTGAGTCACTCCGTTTTATGGCTGTGCCACTGCATGATACTGTGAAATCTTTGACCTTGTTTACTTTTCTCCTTGAACTAAACAGTATAGCCTCTGTGTTGCCCAGATGTAATGACAGTTTTTTATCCATCAACCAAGTTTTACAAGACTCTATAGTTCTCTGCTGAGGCTTTGAGCAATGGCAAAGGGGTACTTCATGTGTAAAATTATATGTTCACAGAACGGAACAGTTGACATTTCCTACTGAAACCCATTACGATCTAATTTGGATTACCACATATCATTGAAATACATATACTGGCAAAGAGGGCTTGAATACTTATTTAAATTTTAATTTAAAGTATGTACCACAATGTCGTACAGTCACATTGATATGAGACAGAACAGATCAGGTACCTAAGGCCCAACGATGGTCTTTTTTGAACTTCAGATCTTTTAAAAAAGTACGAAATATCACAAACATATCTTGAATGCTAGTCCATAATAATATCATGCTGCACCACTAGGTCGATCCCCGGACACCGATGAAATCACACAATTTTCATTTTATTTTCCCTGATAGAACAGAGACCTACTCTACCAAGAACAGGTACGTTCTTATTTGGATTGTGACGTACTATTTATTGAATATCACACACAGAGCTTGAATACTATTCAATATGATAATGTACCGCAACTTGATAAAGGGGTATCATTGACATTATACAAAATAAAGTACCAAATATACCAAAAAGGGTATCAATCAAACGCTAGTATCACAAAGTTTTTCAATGTAACTTGGTAGGATCGCCATCCTCATTTCTTTCTTTTAGTAGTAATTGTTACACAGCTTTGCCATAGCAGCTGAAGGCTACTGCCAGGTTACACTTGGCGCGGACTTGTCAACTTCAGGCCCGTCATGGGCAATAAAATTATTTTGTAAATAAAGTTATTTACCTGTGCGAATATGGTACATTTTCTTCCCAAAAGTGCTATCACAGTCCAAGTCCTTGACTTTGAACAAAAAATAAATCTTTTGGCGTTTGGAACCTTTAATTATTTCTCCGCCGACGTGTATCGGAAATTGCACATAAAATATTACACCTAGGGATGCAAGTGCTGTTTTTTCAATAATGTTGCTACCAGAAAAGCAGATTTTGGCCTGATAGTGGTAAACAATGCATAACTTGAACTCAAATGAACATTACCAAGGTATGTACACTGGCACTAACATACACAGTGATGCGGTTGGAGTAATCAATCTATTGGCATATTGATATCGCAAGTACTACTATACAGAGGTGGTCGTGATGGCAAATTGCTGGTTCAACATTTTCATCATTTTTGAATTAGTACTTACAGTACGCAAGGGGGGAGGGGGTTAAATGAGTCTGTACACTTTCACAGGATATGGAAAATGATGGTCAATTGTTGGCCTGTTTTGCGCAATTTTGATATGATTTAGGGGGAAAATCATCATTTTTAAAGTGCTAATTTGGGGGGAGGGAGGGGGGTCATGAAATTTAGTACCCTAAGTACTATTTCAAAAATGATGATAATGTTGAACCATCCCTAAAAAAAATCCACTTTATGCTCATACTTTATGGTCTTTATTAACTGTGAAAATTGTAAGTAACATTTTGATGCATAACACACATGTGTTTGTAATCCTTTTTAATGAGTTGCAAGATGACAACTCTGTTTATTTGTATTTGGACACGTTGAATTACCGGCATGAAACCACTATCGATCCCACGATTCATCGTGCTATGGCTGTCGTCCGAGTGTACGATCGATGAAGATAGCGGAAATAGAATACAGAAGTATCACCCATACTACAGTTACAATCCCTCCACTTGTATAGGCTAGGTTATAAACAGGACATTTTCCCCGTTTCATAGACGGGTATTATACCTGATAGATCAACTTGCAACTGCAGTGGTCAAAATTTTATGCAACTCGATTAAGAAATGACACAGTTACTATCAAGCCAGTGAAACGGCTGCCTATTATTTCTAAAAGAATATTGACATTTTTTCAACATAAGTCTTCTACCAAATAGAGGTATGCACAAATAACGTTACTTCCGAATCCTCCGAACTCATATTTTATATGTATTACAATCATGCTGTCACTAATGTACTGCGATATTCGAAGGCAGGGAGCGACAATCATTGGCAGAAAGCGGCGGCCAGCGGCGAAAGCAGACAATGATCTGTGCCGCCACGCTCTAAAATGCTAAGTTTGCCGTCGCAGGCAGTCGCAATGCCGCTGGCTGCCAGTGTACCCTGGCGAAACGGTACATACTCCACCGGAATATCGTTGATATATATATATTTATATATATATATATATATATATATATATATATATATATATATATATATATATATATATATATTTATATATATATATACACGCCGTTTTTACCAAGCCAATGTCCGGAAGTTGTGGGGTTACAGCGATATGACTCGGTTGATTAGAATATTTGAAGTTATAGCGCTAATACGTATTTAAAAGCTAATAAAATCCCACAATTTTTTTTTCATACAAGATCCATAAAGAATGGAAATAAGGAGATGTAAGCCACAAGAAGAGGAACATCTTATTAGTGCAACAAACCGAGGGGGCATAATCTAGAGCATGTTTGTTCAGGAAATTTTCGTCTTTCAGTATTGTGAGCAGAGGAAGGTTGACCAGACACTGGAAGTCCTTGGTGTCAACTTGTTTATTACATATTGTGGAGATCACAGGACCTTGCATGCAAAAGTGATGGTCATTGGAAAGTAGGATTGTTAAATATATTTCCAGAGACATTGAGAATATCCTATGGTAATAAGATTTCGCATACTGGAACTGGCAGGCTATAGACAGTCTGGTAAATGTCTGCTTAAGTCAGGAATGTGATCATTGGCCACTTTTTTCTCTGGTGAAGCGGTAATCACAGGGAACAACTCTGGACACTAATGTTGTTACCTTAACATCAGTTCTCTTAATCCTGGTCATTTTTGCGATACACCTGGCAATTTGGTTGCGTTTTGTTTGCGTTGAAATAAGCAATCTCGAGTTCTGAGTCGCTTTCACTTTCGATCAGTGGCATGTTCATTGTGTTTGTCTGCGCTGTGTGCAACGTGATCTTGGACTCCGACAGGGCCAATGGTATACGCTTTTATCAAATTGAGAGAATGCAATTCTTATTGTACACATTTGAATGGGTCTAAACCATCTGTTGAACTGGTAAACATGTCGGAAAGCAAGTTATCATTCTGCACTTTGTATACATGTTGACAGAAATCTTGCCATAAAAACAACACAAAACAGGTTGAAAACTACTTGCGGCAATTTCAGCATTTTTAAATTTTGACAAGATGTATCATGAATCTGAAATAGATTCATTTTGTTCAACTAGGACTACGGTTGTTCTGGAATGTCTTGGAAACTTACGCCTGTACGGATGTTTTTTTTTTCTTCTCTTACATTGTCACATTTCACTCAAAGATATAATATATGTAATAATGATAATAATAATAATAATAATAATAATAATAATAATAATAATAATAATAATAATAATAATAATAATAACAATAATAATAATAATAATAACAATAATAATAACAATAATAATAATAATAATAATAATAATAATAATAATAATAATAATAATAATAATAATAATAATAATAATAATAATAATAATACTTTTTTTAAAAACTTTGAACTGGGGAACACATACAGAAGCACAGGTGTACATATTTTTTTTTCAAATAAAAGACATGCACATAGCCCAAGATACAATTTAAAAATATAATTGACCCTTAATACATTAGAAGGCTTTTATCAGCAACTTAGCCAGTGTATGTACAGAGGATCCCCTTTTGTTAAACTGGTTATGAAACACTAAATACTTTAGGCTGTCAACAACACCATTATCTGAGTTTTTGTGACTGTCTTTAGAAATAATAGATGAATAATAGTCGCTGCTCGGACACTGTAGCATGAAAATCTGTAAAAGAGATACATTAGAGGATACAATTCTATCGATAAGAGTGTTCTTATATACAGCACCTTTTATAAACTTGGATGTCATAAAGCGGCACAAATCACCATACTGGCCGCCCAGCAAAAAAGCTTTGTTGAGTCAAGTATTTGTATCTTTAACATGTAATCCAATGCAGTTTAAACCAACAGCCCCAAGTAAGTGCGAGTTATGGGATCTTTTCGGAAACGCAAGCACTTGCTTAATCATGTTATTCTGAGTCGCACCAATAAGTTTCAACTGCGTTTTATTAAATGAGAAAACACCGGAACCATATAAAAGCGTCGAGAATCATATTCTTTCTTTTTTCAACATGAATATTGGACTTCAGGTCCTTATAGTGAAATTTAAGCCCAAAATCTCCTATTGATCAACATTACATAATGCCATCTCATCCAAGTGCCAGTTTAAATTATTCAAAAAATTGGTAGGCCCACTGTCATACATTTAGATTTCTTCCAACCATACCAGAAACGCCAGACTTTCGCATATTTTCAACATATATTAATCAGATTCTGTAGCCCAGTTACGGTAGAACTAAAAAGTATAACATCATCAGCATACGCAAATGAGTTGTACCTAACGTCACAAATGTTCCCGGTAGAGCCATCGTTATCGAGTATAATCATTTATTAAAAGTATTAAACAGGAAGGGAGATATAATACTTCCCTGTCTGTTGCCACGAGTGATGCGAAAACTATTACCATAATTACCATTCCACAGAATACAACCCTCTAATCTTGAATACCCCTGATACAAAAATAACCAATGGAAGCGATGGATGGAATTGCGTAATTTGTAGAAAAGACCATTGTGCCAAACTAAGTCAAATTATTTTCAGCATCCAGTCTACAAAGCAAAAGCGGTGACTGGCCATTTGTAAAATAAGCTATCACTCAAAATGGCACCACGCAGAGATGTATTACGTCCATTATCATATACATTGCCAACAGGAATCATAAACATTTCAGCCATCTTAGCGTAAACAGAGCTTAAAGTTACAGGCCTGTTGTTGTTTTGGGTCGTTGGGATTCAAAGTAGATTTCTTTAAAATAGGAATGATTATCTAAGTATTGAATATCGATGGAGCAATGCTCCAAGAGAACAAAACTGAATACAAAGCAGCTGGGTGGTTCCTCAGCTGAGGCGAGTTACCGTACTTAAGATGAGCAGCTAGGACCCCATCAGCACCTGGAGACGGACAACATGTCAACCTAGAAATAATTAAGTCAATCTTGTCCGCAGGCACATCAGTATCAAAATAATGATTTATGTGTGTCGAGTATATGTTAGGTACAAAAGAAATAATACCTTGTTGTGATTTTGAAAATACCAGATTATGATCTTCCATGATTTTACTATAATGATCAGCAAATTGTTCACATCTCAACATATATAAATGTTACTGATTGCCGTCATTATTCAATTGACAGACTATCGAACTCAAATCACATTTTACATAATGTTTAAATGGATTTGCACTTTCAGATGAACATAGCCAGAGAAAAAGCGATCTTTCTGTAGTTTAAATTTTTGACGCAAGCAGCTGAAGAAACATAAATCATCTTCAACGCGTTTGCAGCAGGGTCTGATATCAATTCCCTGAATTCAAGATGTGCCATAACTTGAACCGGTTTTGCTTTTCTCTGCTTTTCATTTTGCAAAATTGCTTCCGCACTACAGATTATTTGGTGGTGTAATCACATTAATTTTCAACTGATTACAGTCGCTATTTTGAGTGCGATCTTTTAAATCAACAACAAAACGACAACAACATGTAAGGATATAATAGGGCCACTTAATGAGACTTGCCCTTGGTAAATTCCTATCAAATTAGAACTGGACACAATCACATTTTTAAGAAGTCGAAAGCACGGACCGAGGGACTTACATGTATTCGATGACGTGCATTCGTCTCGTGCAATCAACCGAGCTAAAAGCCCATTCACGAAGATCACATTTGGTAACAGCGGCTCAAAATCATGAAATATACACTGACCATGGAGTCTGGTAACATTCTAAAACGACTACTACAAATGATAAATCGAAAACATACTATATGAATGCCCTGTACCCTCCATAGGTAAAAAAAAGTATTTAATACAAATGTATGTGAATATGAAAACAATGAGCTGTATGTATATTACAACGATACATGTTAAATACACAGGCATGACTTAATACTACGTTATGTTATAAATTCAGATGATTCTACTCTGTTTCACTTTCTGATCCCAGGCATGCCTCCCAATGTTACAAGTGAAGCTATTCCTAGGACATGCCTGTCGCGTCCACGTGCCCATTTTATCATGATTTGCTAAAACCAGCGAGCTAATGAGTACATGTAATTAGCTCGCCACTCCCAGGCTATTCCTTGTCTAGACGAGAATGCTTTGTTGTTTGTTTGTTTTTTTCACTTCCTAAGACGGCTCATCTGCACAAAGTAAATATAGCGCCCGGGATGTAGCGTTCTCAACCTTCTATCAGCCATAGGTGCGCTTTGTTCACTCAAGTTGTTTTGTCAAAAAATGGAGTTTACCAGCGAAACATGTCGTGTATAGCGCCGGTAGAACCAGCATCTATAAACATAAATCGAAGAGAGTCTGTCTTCGCAGGCAAAATTGAAGAAAGTGATGATTTTGAAATAGAAAGTGATGATTTGAAACAACGACGGTTGTCAGGTAGAGGAAACTACTGATTGACCATGTCATCGTCATCAAGGGCGGAACTATTGTCAGCTGAATTCCTTCCCTTTTATCTCATGCAATCACTTTTCTCAGCGTCTGTGTCAGCGTTCAGCATCCAGTGCCAACGACAGAGTGTGGGGCAAGTGGTAAGCGCCCACCAAATTTTTGAAACCGTTAACAGTGAACTGAACCGCTATTGAAGAAAATGTCATTAGGGAGGCAGAGAGTTAAGAAAACCACACACTTAATCATTTCTTGGATATAGTGAAGTGGTCTCTGCTAAAATACCAGTGTACTCAAGACTATTACCTGATTGTCCTCCAGGGCAAGCTTCAAGTTGCAAATGATTTGCCCTGTCAAATGTCACAATACGACAGGGAGACACAGCAAGTATAGAAGTGGCTTCTTTTGTCAGAAGGAATGGAAAAGCAAGACACGTGGCACAAAAACCACGACTACGCGCAGTGTCCCCTGCTGTTTGTACACGACTTTAAGAGAAGAACATCCGTTCCTACTTCGACCTGTGTTGTTCAACAATCTCACACACCGCATTGAACAATAGTTTCCAACCTCCGATGCATTCGGTGAGCACTCATTCACCATGCGTGCCCCAGTAGTTCGATCAGTAAAAACAGAGGGTCGTTTAGTTCCAAGGTACATATTGGTGTATTGATTAAGACAGGTTGTGAACAGCACGCTTATCCTGGTTCGAATCCTGCTGGGTTCTTTCATTTTATTTCTGTAAAAAAGTGAGGAGAGCGACTCAAATATTCGAGTTTGGCTTCCGCTTGTCCTGGTTCGAATCCCACTGGGTTCTTTCATTTTATTTCTGTAGAAAAGTGAGCAGACCATCTCAAATATCCAAGTCTGCCTATCCCAAATAGTCCCAAAGACAAAAGAAAACAGCAGTGGTTAAATAAATCATTGAAGGATAAATTACTTGTAGGAACAATAGAAACGTGGTTTAACGAAACAGAGGACTGGAATAAAAATGCAGGCTGTATGTATCTATCTTTTACGAGGCTCGGTGACAATAAACCTTGTTTTGCGTTCAAAGTGTTCAGCAAACAATATAAATTTTCTGAAATTGTCAGTATTGAAGACAATTACATGTACTCGAGTGGCATATAAATTACAGTATCAAAGTCCGTTCTCGTTATAGTGTGACTGAAGAAATTTAAACTGATCAAGTCATCAATTAAAAAACCTTAAATTTTTGAAAATGCACTTTGTGCACTTCTTGTTTCTGTCATAGCCACAAAGGGGGCCCTGTTAGGGTTTTAGGCTTATTGGATTTTTGGACCTTTTTAGAGCGATTATTGGATTATTTGTACTTCAAAATGTGGAATATTGAATTTTTCTTCTATTTTAGGATTAAAACATTATTGACATTTTAAAAACAAATAAGTATTTTTTGCAATTTTATAAAGGATTTTGGATTTTTTGAGTCTAAACTTTTGGATTATTGCATTTTCAGGACCCCCATAACAGGGCCTCATAATGTAGGCCGAGGCCTATACGCCTGCTCCTTGTCGTATCGTTTCTTCATAACGTAGGCCCACACACGTTGTGCCCTCACAGTGTAGGCTTATACTCGCATCTACCCATACCAACATCCCCTCACACCACAACTGTAGTAGGAGATATGCATATTAATTTCCCGTCACAACTGCACACCTGATTGCCTAGTCCTACTAGGCTGGATATGGCGAGATTCGGGTCGGTACCTGTGGGGACAAAAGGAATATTACTAATATTTTGGAAATAAAGAATACCTATTAAAGGCAGATGTAATTGTATTCTTTATATATGGCGCGGGAAGTACTAGGTGAATACCAGTTTGGCATTTGTGAACTTAAATTTCTCAACAAAAAAAAAAGAAAAAAAAAAAAAAATCCCGCTAAATTTTTGTGAGAAAAGAACATATAGCCCTGTCTGTAACAGTGATGTGTCCCCTGTGATCGCCTGGCGTCCAACCCGTGCTTTGTGGCGGGAAATTAATATGCATACAGCGTACTGGACCACTTCCCAGACCTGCTCTATAAAGTAAACAGCCGAGTATATCCGAGGTAAGTAGCACATCTGCTGCATCGACTCTCATAATATTGTCATATAAAGACATTATAATCCTTGTGGTATCATTTTAAATCAGGATCATGTCAGAGGCGGATGTGTCGCAGCTGAAGCTCTTGACCAATGAATGGAGCCACAAGACAACATTGTCACCAGATGGCTCCACGTGCAACAGGTTCGGTGAAGAGTGATGCCATCTCTTAAGGAACACTTAATACTATTGAAATAATACAAAAAGAATATTCTCTATTCAAGATTATTCCCAATATCCAGAAGAAGGTTTGACGAGCATGCACCATTCTGTCAGTTTGTACAAATTTTGCTGTCATCTTGTCCCAGTACCGATATTTGAGGATATCTGTTACCCGCTTGACCTGTAATAGGACATTGTAGTTTATATCATATCTCAACAGTGTTGTTGAATCTGCCTCATGCGAGTGCTTCAGGACACAGGGAAGTTCAGCTCAACCCCAAAAAATAAATGTTTCCTGTTGGTGATATCCCTGTTGAACACTAAGCTTGTACACCTGTTGATTTTCACGGACGCAGGTTTTCAGGGACAACCGTTAAACCTATATCTCGCACACATATCCAACCGCGACTGCGTTATACGGACGTTTGGCGGAGGTCGCATGGGCTCGCTTCAATCGACACTGCTGGCAGCAGTATAGAGGCTTGATCAGACGAACTCTCTCCTCGGGCTTGTTCCGCATCACAAACAATCCTCGTCATGTTCTTTCGTTGGTTCGGTCCTTTCCGCCGTCGGAGCTTCTCTGAGACAAAGAAAAACTTAATTTATTTACTGGTAAAAAACCTGTTCTTGTGCTCAAGGTTAAGCATCTCAAGTTTACATAAACCTCCAAACATTTCCTTTTCGCTATGGAATGACATATACATTTGATAATATTCGGGTCTTGTAATTTTTTTTACAATTTTGCACATTGACCATATGATGGTAATTATTTTTTTCACGCCAAATGTCGAGGGTCATTGCCTAGTTTGTGTGCCTTCTTCGAATGACTTTATGCAGTCAGAATAGGTTCCCAAAATACACAAACCAGATTTAACATTTTAAACAGAATTTTATTTCTTTGGAAGAAAAAAACAGATTTGAAAAGGGACGTAGTTCATTGCAATCTTTTCATTTCAAGATGATAGCCATAAAAATGATAATTTTGTCTTTTTTTGAATGTGTTTTTGTTGGTATTGATACTTTTGTCTGCCCCAAATTGCTTGATTGCCTTTAAGTGCTGGGTTTCTTGTTTTTAAATTGAATTTTAGTAATTTGGCATAACATAAAGCTAATAAGAATCCATTACAGTACAGGAGTCTACATATAAATTGTTCAAATGTGGTGGAAGCATCAAACTGGACGGAAATAGTGTTTATGATATATCTTTTCATCACAAGACCAGGCATGCCAAAGTCCTGTTATCTGTCCCCCCCAAAAAAAAATAACACACACACACACACACACACACACACACACACACACACACACACACACACACACACACACACACACACACACACACACACACACACACACACACACACACACACACACACACACACACAATCTTTGGATGGAAATTTCTGTTTTTGTGTCCCGGCATGTAGAAGCACACAATTCTCAATGGCATTCAGAAAAATGACATCAAGGTTGAATAATGTTTTAGGAATATTTTTTTGTCCTGGTAACGAAGACTCATCAGCCACACTGTATTTTCTCACTGTATCTGACTTGTGTAATGTTATGTCACTGCCGTCGTGTGAATGAAGGGTTGACTACAGAATAACAAGTTACCTGTGGTGTAAGCAGCTCCCATGACAAGCAGGACTGCTATCATGGCGATCGCAGGCAGGTACACTGTCTCTGGCTTAAAAGACGACGATCCTAAAAATCAGAAAGTAGTAAAGTAAAGTATTGATTAAAAATTCTGTGTGGAGTATCCGCTGATATAGGTCATAGTGTAAGAAGCGGAGAAATGATAAATATGCGAATCAATCAATAAACAAATAAATACTACTTTATGAATGAATTATTTTTTTTATGCACTGTGTTTCTGTCACCAAGAAATGACATAAACAAACTACCCCTTCCCCCCCTCCCTAAAAAAGGAATACATGAAGCATCCGAATTCATTTCAACTGTATGTTATGAGGCACTATTATGAAATGCCGCCTGATTCACAGTCTACATCTCATTTCAGCAGACGCATTGCCAAAATTGCTTTACAAACTTCCGGTTTCTTTATCAAACTGGCACAAGCATTGCATGTTTCATACTTAACCCTTAAAGCGCTGATTTAAGATTGAGTCAACAGCTTTTCTCAGGGCACTTTGCGCGCATTGCGCGCAAAGTGCCCTGACGAAAGCTGTTGACTAAAACTACTTTTTGCTTTAGACTAAGCTTGCTGGTATTTGAATGATAGGTATCTTCATGAGGAATTTGAATCTTTTAACCATTATATGATTAACCGTAATGAGAAAACGACTATAGCAGTGATTAGCACTTTAAGGGTTAATAGTGCACCCCTTTAGCGGATTTGCCTGTCTATCATTTTGTGAGGCAGTAAAACAGTTAAAATTAAAGACAATGTAAATGTCACATTGTTCTCGGAAGTGCTCAAATCTTAAGTTGTCTCTGTAACACGAAGTCCATCGCTTCAATAATGTCACGTTGTGTACCTACAAGCAACGGGCCACGACATGCATGTATGTTAGATTTTGTATAGTCAAAGCCAAAGCATGTTTCAGTTGCAAAGTGGGATTTCCAATGACTCAGATACATGATTACCCAGTTGGCCCCTGTCGTTCAAGGGCAAATGACAATCTTATCGCGGAGCCACTCTGATGGATCTCCGCGGCTATCCTTGTGGAAGAGAAGCCAACAAAACGTCGAAGCTTCTATGCTCGTAGGTCTAGTAACGTCCATATGGGAAATTGTACGACACACGCCGGATTGTGTTTGATATAGAAAGCATTGTGATCAGCTGGGGTTTCTTCGTGTTTCATGTCATTGTGGCCGCACTTTTGATCTTGTCATTACAGTTTTTGTGTCTTCTTTCTGCAAGCCTTATTGATTCTTAAACACACACTCTGATGTAAAATGTGAAAGAATTTACATCTCTATTGCTTTGCGCATCTGGATGTATATTATTATTATTATTATTATTATTATTATTATTATTATTATTATTATTATTATTATTATTATTATTATTATTATTATTATTATTATTATTATTATTATTATTATTATTGTTGCTGTTGTTGTCGTTTTGCTTTTGTTTTTACCTTATTTCCATTTCTTAACTGTCAACACGTCACTAGTACTTACTGTTAGAAGAAGAAATATGTCTGAACAGAATTGGTGATATCAGAGAACAGTTTAACAGACCTAAACCCAAACTAAAATTTATAACTTTTGTCCGCACAAAAATAGAGACATTCACGTACGGAGAATCTGCAAAGGGCTGGCCAACTGAAATAAAAATGAGTTTCACGAGTTATGATTATTGCATGTTTTTGCGCGGCTTTTAAACTCGAAAAGCATGCAAAGAGTGGCCAAAATCAGTACTGACCAACCCATGCACTGTAGTTTCTCTTTCCACATACCAGTATCAGGTGCTCTGATATTGAACTTGTTCCAATTCTGTATTGGGTTGTGTTCGGCAAATTACGGTGACAAACTAACAGATTACTGACTAACTGGCAGTTCACTTGCATATTAAAGTGATTAACAGGGCATATCAGATACACTATTCGCTTGGTGGCTGCAATTGCTTCCTGTTTGACATGATATTTTTGCCCATGAATGAAGCAGGTTTTGTTTATCCCCCAGATGTCTCCGTCTGCAACAGGTGGGCACCAAGAATAAGTTACCTGCAATGGCACTTACAGGCGACATGCTCCAGAAAAAATAATAAAAATCAGTTGTTGATTGACTAATTACGTGACTTACTGCAACTTCCAGTGATTAATTCGTGATTAACATTGAATAGCTCTAAATAAGTGACAAATTTAGCAGATGACAAATTACAGAGACTTAAAGATCTTAATATATACGAACTGGTAAATTAAATGTACATACTGGTAAAATACAGCAACTCTCTCCTGCCGGAGTTTCTTATAATTCACTGTACATTTTGCGAGAAGTATTTTGTGTCGTACTTTCAAAATTTATCTATTTACTCGAAAGGAACGCAATCTCTGGTTATATGATAAGTGATACAACTGTTGATGAAATTCCCCCATATAATTTAAAGTATCGCACGACGCACCTTTTTTCCTGTGACAGCGGGGATGAATTTCGTCTGCCATGTTATTGCATTGCGGCTTTTTATCACAGAGGAATTTCTTCAGTATGACAACCGATTGATTATGCCGGGACCACAATCTCAGGTCAGCCTGGCATTCAAACAAGGCACGAGAGCGGCCGAAAAGGCGGATACAGACATCTGAAAAAACCACAGCAACCAAGGATCGGTAGATCAAATGTCTGTTAATTTCTGTTTTGTTTAACACTTACCCAGTTGCAAGAAATGTCAATTGCCTAGTATCTTATACTAATTGATTTCACCTAAAATTTCCCTTAAGATGTTTTCCATTTTCCTTAAGATATTTTCCATTAGCAAAACATTAAAGTAAACGTGTAGAAGCAGAACACAGATGGCACCAGAGGGAAATAAAACAAACAGGATTATAAACTTATAGTAAAAATAGATTTCTCTAAGCGCGTACGGGGAAGAGTAAATCAAAAACATAAGCTTTTACCTTGTCTTAATTTACTGTTAGGAGTTCATTTGATAAAATTGACATTATACAAACTTGAATAAATTGAATAATCATGCCCTGTATCCATCAAACTGCACATGCATTGAAATTTTGTAGCACGTAATGAAACATGAAGCAGAACCAATTACTTGTCCTCATTACGTTTCCCTTAATAATTCATCAGGCTGCACACCAATTTTGGTTTTCTTAACCATATTAACAAACAGCAACTTCAGTATGATGGAAAGTAAAATTTGCAAATGCGCATCAATTTCGACAACCGTATTCAGTTGTTGACGGATCAGGATAGGCATACATTCAAATTGTTCCAATTACATGGTAAAATGAATCGTCTGACAAAAACATTAATTAAAACTAATATCATCCACCGAACTCTTTACTATGAAAATTATTTTAATCGTTTGTACAAAAGGTTGTCCAGATTGCGATAGGAATACTATGAACTTTATACATAATTGTACGAGGGCAAACTAAATGTATCTGAAAGCGAAAGACTACCGAGTACAAGAAAAGG